>JBCAUA010086609.1:0-10617 GCA_038406235.1 Peronia verruculata | reverse complement strand
ATCTATCTATCTATCTATCTATCTATCTATCTATCTATCTATCTATCTATCTATCTATCTATCTGTTTGTGTGTCTGTCTATCTATCTGTTTGTTTGCTTGTCTTTTGGTTTGTATCTTCTGCTTATCTGTCTATTCACCTTCCTATCCCTCAAACTGTCCCCACCCTCCCATCCCTTCACCCTTCTGCCCGCTCGTTCGTTTGTCTGTCCGTCTGTTCAGCCACTTGCTAGTCTGTCGGTCTGTCTGTTTGTCTGTCTGTGTGTTTCTCTGTATGTGAATTTCTCTGTCTGTGTGTCTGTTTGCCTAGTGCCTTTGGCCAAATCATATAACATTGATTGGTCTTTAGGACATTCCAAGAACATGCACAGAATGGAATATCTGAGATGCGACACAATAAATCAGGCACTTGTCAAATTTTGAGCATATGGAGCTACTGAAATCATTATGAAGATACTTAATTCATTTCCCTTTCTGTGTGTGAAAAAATATTTTTTTTTTTTGTAGGTAGACGTTGGGATATGGGCAATTAAAGCTGAATTACGTGAGAAAATGGTAAATAAATTTTGTAAATCTTCCTTACTAGGCCATGCCACTAAATTACAATTTTTTGTCTTTTGCTCAAACTATTTCAGCAAATTGACTCTGAACTGCATTTTTAGATTGATTTAAAAAGGTTCTGTGAAGAAAAAAAAAATGTGTTAAAAATTCATTCACTGTTGAAAAACGTTTTTTTTCTGGTCACCTCAGTTTGACGAGTGCCTGATTTTATTGTGTCACAGCTCATTTATTTCTTGACGTTGAACATTTCAGAGATCCAAATTATGTACAACATGGCTAAAATGACATAACAATATTGCCTATTTCTAAGAGAGTAGCATGAAAAAGCAGAAATCAAAACCCACTGTGGAGGTCACATGACAAGATGACTTACCTGTTTGAGCACCTCTCCTGGGTAAAGAGGAAATGGGTCTTGTGTGGGTCTGATCTCTTGGTCGGCATGCTGGAGCTTGATCTGGCCCAGGCTGTCAATCAGGGGCTTGCCGTCCTTGTCTCGGCAAACTGGGTTCTCGATAACACAGTAATGGCGTGGAGGCACCACGACCATTTTCTCAGGGCCAAGGGTCACCCTTTATGAACAAAACCAACCATTACTAACTCCCTTATGGGGGAGATGGGGATGACCGGAATATCTATCAATTGTATTCTATTTTATTTATTTATTTTTTGTTTTAGATGCTCTATGATTTCCTACAACTTCATGTAAATAATTTCTTTCAGTGTGAAACTAGTTAATATTCTGTTTTTATTGGCAGCAAAAAAAAAAAAAAAATGGTCTCACTTTTTTATATGTCATATTCTGCACTCTCCAAAATACAAAGTACTGTATGTAATTTATCATGCCCTGGGGAAGTTAGAAGCATTAGCTCTTCATTCTTTACAAGAATTTTCAATTAAATGATGAAATTTGAAGCAAAAGCAAGTATAGTGTAAATCTGCAAAACCTTAGTCGCATCTGCTTACCTTTGATTGTCCTGTCTGATAAATGTCTGTGGTCCAATCTCAATCTTGGTCACATTGGTATTTTGATCCAGGACATGGATGTAGTAATATGGAGGGATGCGAAATATCGCATTTTCGTCCTTTCGGGAAGTCATTGTGTTGATTAGTTAGGGCAGATGAATACAAGACCTGAAAATGGAAAGATTTACTTTTTATACATTCTCCATGTGAGACTGAAACTCTTAATGGTCACAAGATTAATAACATAACAATGCTAGAGCACCGTAAAAAAAAAAAAAAAATCGGATATGCAGAAGTTGTGCTCATGAGAAGAATAAATCCTAATTGCACTAGATCTAGATTACTGTCAAGATCTAGATTTAGGCCTATGCTTCTAGATCTAATCTAGATCTACATACAAGATCTGTATTCCAAGGATTGCTTGGCTTGTGACTTCAGTCACATGGGCTTCTTGTTCTTGAAATGCCCAAATTCAATGTTTCATTGATGCCTGCAAACTCTAAATGTAGTGTACGTATGGACCCACATGTCCTTATATACATATCCAAGACTTTCTATCATCGTTCATAGATCTAATCAGGGCCAGTGGTTAACCTGGTGTTGCGCCTGCCAACCATTAAGTTCACGGATACCACTACGTCATGAGACAGGCTTAACCCTGACAAGTGTTTTTTAATAACCAGTGCGATTAAATTGACCACACCAAGGGTCAGAATATAAAGCAAACTTAAAATGCATTGAGAAATTGAACAAATTCACTGTCGAGAAAGGAAATCAACGCACACAACCGGCTTGTAGGAAAAGTCCAACAGGAATGTGAATTCTTGTCAACGCAGGTCCTTCCGCGATGGAGATCAAACGTTTATTTTTAGTAACTTGCTCAGCAGTCTAAACTGGGAAGCTTATACATGAAATGGAACTCAAAGCAGTTCGATTGCTGCAATCCCAAGCAATTTTCATGACATTGTAGTATAAACTAGCTAAAATATTACTATGCTCAAAGTTATCTCATCTGCGCACATTGCACGGCGAGCCACGCTAATCAATAAATATGAGAGATTTCCCCGGCCCCGCCCACCCGGTTCCTGAAGTGAAATAAAATTAAATTTATTGACAAGTAAATAGCTTATGACTTTTTTTTTTTTCTATTCTTTATATGCATTGACATGCACATAAACAGTATTCATGCCAGCTGAGATTGTTCTTTACTCTTTAAAACTCAGTCTGGATTTATGTTCTAGAATTTTGTGTTCTTACTTGAAATTCTCGGGAAATCCGATGTTGTGTCTGTGATTTTTATTTTGACCAGATAATCGTGGATGTGATCAAGTCTGTACTGAAACTGTAAAATGGCAAAACAGCTTACTGAATCAACTCTTTAAAATGTCTTATGCTTATTGAACAATGAAATGATACTAAAAGTTCACCAAACTTGAAATCTACAAGCACCCCACTATTTTATCATCATTTCAAAAAACACTCCTCTTGTTTAAAAGTGTTCACTGAAGGTTCATAAGAATGTGTTGCATTTTTAAATCGTTTTTCTTCTATATGTATGGGCATATTTATGTAGGTAAATGTAATAAATATAATCACGCACACACACACACACACACACATATATACACACAAACTGATATGTAACGATGTCATCCATCGTTATCACCGCTGGGTTCATCTTAAACGTCAAACGGGCAACGATCCTGGCCCAGAAAAGGGAATTTCCCGTTTTCGGGATTATGACGTCAATGTCAAAATAAAAATAGTATCTTACTGAGCTTGACTCGGATACACATGCTGACTGAATAAGCAGAAACACGATTCCATCTTAAGTGCACACAAGCAGTAACCTCTGTAAACGACCTTGCAATTACTCTGACGGAAACACTGAAATAAATATGAGGTAGAAGCGTTAAATGACGAAATAAACAACGCACAACCGATTTCTTCCTTTATGGCTTATGTAGAGTTCAGTCAAGGAGCGCCTTGAGTTCAGTTTTACCTATGCCTTTCAATCTCCAAGGGGAAGGTTATCTCGGGAAGATGTAGAGGCGAATCGACATCTGCAACAGAAATCCCTCAACGCCACCCCCAAATCCTTGGCTGTCCTGTCTAAATCTATTTATTAATTAATAATATTATAATTATAAATCGTATTCCTTTTTGCCTGTTTTTTTTTTTTTTTGGCTTTGTGCCGCCGTCTTCCTCTCTATCTCTCCCCCTTACTTCGCCCTCTCTCTTTCGCTTGCCTGCTTTTTTTTTTTTTTTTAACATTTAGATGACAGATTCTCTCTCTCTCTCTCTCTTTAATTTCATATCTCTTTATAATTTGATTTAAATAGTTATGTTGGTATAGGTCATTAGGTCAGGTGAGGTTCATTATCTCCTGTTATGAAAATGGAAGGATGTTTCATATACTTGTAATTCTATCAGTCTTTATTTACGTGAAGCTATTCTGGATTTTTTAAAACTGTTCAGTTATTATTTAAACAAAATTCTTTGAGAAGGCCTAATGTAGCCTATTTTTTTTTTTTTCACGTGCAGTGATAAATGCTTGTGTTGAGTTATTATTATGTTTTTTTTTTTTTTTTTAATTATAATTCATATTTATAAACAGTACTAATTTGTTTGCTATTTCAAATTGCAATTTTTTCCTTCGGCAATGGAATGTACATACATGTACAAGTGTTAGCTATATGGCTTATTATGTACATATGTATACATAGTGGTAATGGACGATTGCGAACGTCAGTTAATTGTCTATTTGCTTAGTCTGTAACTTGAATGATTTAATTGTTATTCGTACACGCCAGAGAACTTGTTTCTACTTCAAGACCCAACTACGCATAATGGATAATAATAATAATAATAATAATGAAAGGTAATGACGAAGAGTCAAGTTGACTCGAAAATTTGGCAAATTTAACCATCACCATCAAGTTCTTTATGGATTTCTGTGTTATTTGTTTTTCTTAAATTATTTTATTAGTTACCGGTCTGACAGTTATATTGTAATTTTATAAAATAATAATGAAAGGTATTTTATTGATGGAACCGCCAGAAAGTTAGCCATAAATGATTTTGAAAGTGAAGAACTCTACGGAAGGGCAGCTACTCTCATAGTCTTCTGGAACGCAAAACACGAACAACTGAGCAGATCAACAGTTCGACTCATGGTCTTTGAATTTCACATCTCTCGATCCACTAATCAAAAACGACAGAATTGTCGCAATGTTTGCCTTTCTTGAAGGCATGTTCTTGATCACCTGCTAAATGTGTAGTTTATGTTTTACGTGGAAAAGTATGGCCACTGCTTTCGCAAAACCAAGTAAACAAACCCGAGCCAAACTCGATTCGTTCGTAGTGGCTCTTACCAAAAAAGGCATCAAACTATTAGCTTTGGATTTCGACAAAACTATCATAGATATCCACTCAGGAGGCACGTGGGATGAGGGTGTTGATAAACTCGCATCTCATGTCCGCCCATGCATGAGAGACCTAATGGAAACGGCGTCAAACAAAGGTCTTTTTGTGGCAATTGTCACATACCACAGACAGGGCTGGTTGATCAAGGAGGTTCTGCATAAAGTCCTGCCTAAAAAGTAAGTGTTTAGTTTAAACCTTGCATGAACAGATTGTGTCTCAAATGTTTTGCAGAAATTACACTAAGATATTTTTTTCTTTTTCTCTTTTTACACACATTACAGTATAGAAAAACTTGATCAAGATGGAGGCCTAAAACTAAAATAATGAAAAAAAAAAAAAATGAATAATCTTTGCTTCACTTGAAGGATGGATAAAAAAATTGAACAATCCAATACAGTAGAGCAGTTATGTAACAATGACCACTTCACTACTATGCTTATTTCGCAGTTCTGTGCTTAGCGAGTCAGTCTTGACCATTGCCAGATCTAGTCCCCATCCATACCCAATCCTGTGTACTGTGGGCAAGCTGACCAATACCTGACCTGTACTTTTCCATAGGCAATCAAGTTCGCAGCATCAGATCAAAGGGGAATGGGTTTGACTGCTGGGGAGAGATATGTGAATCTACCACATATGTTTTCCAGCACAAGAGAGACCACTTTTTGGACGTACCGCATACTGTTTTTGGCAGTGAAATGGTTGATACATAAATGATTACTTCCTAAATATCACAATACTTAATAAAAGTCCTTCAAAATTAGACAGATGAAACAACAACAAAAATGTGGATATTTTATAGCTAGTGAGTTTACCAAGTTTGAATGGGTTGATGAGAGCTAAACAACAAAGAAGAATTTGTCTTTCAAAAGTCACAAACATCCATTGGAAATGTAAATACTGTATCATGATTTTAAAAATGTTGATGAAAGAAACTAGGTGAGTCAGCTTTTTGGTCGTATTCATGGCTAGAACAGCAGTCTGATCTGTGACAGTATCCCACTCAAGAGAGAGAATAGCACTGAAATAAAAGAAAAAAATACAGGAGCAAGGGCTTGAAGGAATCCGATGAAAGATGTTTAAATGACATTCTGATCATAGCCCATTAGTCATAGGCTAAAAAGGAAAATTTTTTCAACAAAGAATCCTAATAAAGGCAGATTTGCCATAAAATTTAGCTGAGTTCTTCTGTGCAGAGATGAGATAGAATCTTTGCTCAGTAGATCTAACTGAAGTACTGATTTCCCGATGGAAAAAGCTCTGTTGGAATTTGAAGTGGGGAATCAAATAGAAACCTTTAATATTCATTGTGGAATTGCACATTGTTCCCATGACCAATAATTCCATATTCTTAAAAAAAAAGAAGAAAAAGCACGAAAAACCCGTTTCATGAATGTTTTTACATATTACCCCGTTGCTGTGCCAGGGTCTTTTAATAGCCCTATAATCAGCAGGTTAGAGAAAATTTCCATAAGTAACACAGGAAACTACAATTAGGTATGTTCAGTTCTTCTTTCAATTGACATTCAAACTCCTCAGAATCAGAGGTGAGGGTGAGGATTGATGCTTTTTAACTTTTGAGATCATGACAGCCACTATTGAAAGATGTCTTTTTAGCTGTGCTATTTTTCATTAAATCTGTACATTCACTTGAGACCAAATAGAATTACAACATATGTCTTGTGTCCAGGGCAAATGAGTCTCAAGTCACACCAGGGGGAGTTCCGGTCACCGCCATTTTTTACCGTTCTTCACTATTTTGCGACTATGATACCAAACTATTTCGTTTGTTTTTGTTTGTTTTTTTTTCAGATTAAAAAAGGGTTAAATTGATGTTTTGTCATATATATACACAATATACAGTAAAATTTTCTTTTTTTTTCTTTTTGTTTGAGTGCTTATAATTCAAATTTAAATGACTTTCTTAAATTACATTAAGCCATTGCTTCTGTGGCAGCGAGGCTTGAAATCTTACTCCAGCACATATTGCAGCCTGCTAGATTTGAAATGATGTAATTGCTTCAAGAGAAAAAAAAAAAATCATTATTTGGCCTGTTATAAATTCCTATGATAAATTCCAATTATTTTGCTTACTCTTATCTCTGCTCTGCTTATTTGTGCTCATTGTTTGAAATACTTCGATGTTACCAGTTATTTTTCTTTTGTTTAATAGTCAGTCCTAGTCCGTGATTCATTGGCTTGATTTTGTGGGGAAATATGTTGTACATGCATGTAAAATGCCAACCTCTTAAGCCAATATTTTCCTCCTGACTAAACAAGAAATAGTCATCTTGACAATTCACTCATGAAAAAGTCAGAAGTATTCAGACTTGAGAGTTTTGTGCTACTGCTAGAGTTGTGCTGAGTTTTTATTTAATTAAATGATTAAATTTTCTTTTTTTTAAAGATTTTCACCCATTATGGTGGATTAAGATGGTTCATATTATGTCAGTTTTCTCCCAGTTCTCATAAGCACTAAATGAATACGCTACCTATTAAAAATACTGGAAAAAGCGTGCAACTTTTGTGGGAGATTTTTTAAATATAGGTCTGGCAAGCATGTGCACCTTGGTGTTGGTATTTTGGATGATTAAACTGATTGTTTTGAACGTGTCATTCTGTTGAACATATAATTTGGATTACACTTCATTTATTAGCGCCTTTTAAAGATAACATCAAACATAGTGATTTTTTTTTCAGCTTTTTATAAGTAGAAACACAGATATTTAGATGCAACAATGTTGTGTGCCAATTTTCATTTGTATGCATTTTGACTTTTCTTCACAATCTTGTTTTCTTTGTTTTCCACCGACATTTTACTAGAAGAAGGACATGGCCTTGCATTTTGAAAGAGTTGCTGAACCACTCTCAGAAGTAACTGCTGTTGTAACGTCTCAGATCAATGATGAATCCTTGTTTAATTTCAGCAGGGATTGCGATGAAATAGGCACATAACCTAGTTGTCTTTAGCGTTATCTTTGTGTGCTCCAAAATATTCAACAGAACAATAAATTCTGCGTTGATGTTTCAGAGTGGCCAATAAAATCTACGTCCAGGCCAACACCACAGAGTTCTTACAACGCCAGCGAACACCAAGTGGATCTTCTGATTCTGGAGCAGTGGGTGTCAGCCGAGGGATCATGGATATGAACGGGAAGCAGGCCCACATTGCTTCTGTCATCAGTGAAATCTATAACGATCACAATGTAGCATTGAAGAAAAATGAGATCATTTTAATGGATGATGATATCAATAATGTTCGCATCGCCAGTTCATTCGGACATTATGCATTTCAGGTTCAGCAAAGTGTAGACTACTCATCCTTTGATAGCTTTGAGACCATGCTGCTGTTGTGATTTTGTTTTTCTTCCCTTCATTTGTGCAGTCAATGCTTGGATACCAAATTTATTTACAATTTGCGTGTTGAAAAAAAAAAAAAAAACTTGACTAAGTTATGAATTATGCCATGTTTTATTGTATATTCCATCAGAGTGCTAAATGTAACCTTATGCAAAATCTAGAAAGTGTGTGGTATTTCTTCCACTGTTAATTGCTGCAGTTCTGTTTTCTTGTCTCACCGTTGTGATAATGAGATTTGCTGTTCTCTCTCTCTCTCTTTTTTTTTTTTTATATATTTTCATTGGTCTGAGTTTTCCATGTATTATTTACTAATAAGAGAGTAGGTTTGCGGCTTCTGTGACCCGGTTGTTAACTGTTTGTTTGTTCTTCTATCTTTTGTTATAGTTTCCTCTGTTGGTTGTGCCCCATTGTTTGCAGTTTGGAATGTTTAGTTCTGAGCTTATTATTATATTGTTTTACACTGTTGATTTTTACATATATTTGTGATCAGTTGGTCCTGTATTATAAATTATTGTTTTCATTTTTTTTGTTTTTGTTTCACAATTTACCACAGTGAACACGTTATGCCATCCATTTCTGTCAATCTCCATTCCATTTTCTTGTATTTCATCAATGGCGTAAGGTCCCTGTAAACTGTTTTTAGAAATTGGACAAAGTGGAATATCCTGCACAAAGGAGATTAACAGTACGCACACACAAATTTAAAAAAAAAAATTTAAAAAAACACACACACACACAAAATAGTCATTGAAATATTGTCAAGGTATTGTGGCAAAGTGTTTTTATGATGTCTCTTGACTCGGTGAGTCAGAATTCATGAATTATTCACTGGTTATGTTTCTTATTTAGCTTATGTTGTTGTTATTGTAATTTTTAAATTGAAAATTCATATTGCTTTGTTTTTCACATGCTTAGCATTGTACATTTATGTGCTTATATAGGCATTTAAAGAATTATACATGTAACTACCAAGGGAATTCTGAATTCTGGTCCCTCCTGTCCATATACTTGTATAAGGCTAGGGTTTGTTATGGTTAACTCCTCAAGTGAAAACTTCAAGAAAATGATTTTATACAGTGTTAATGGAAGAATTATGGCAGTTTATCTCATTTACCCCCACTGATCTGACCCATGCATTATAATTTCAAGTGAAGATTTTAGAGTTACCATATTCCATCAACAACAAATAAATAAGTTCTTACTCACAAAGAATGTTTTACAGAATAACTAAAAAACAAGCCTCTATTTTAAAATAATTATACATGTAATTTATTATTGTGATTTTTCTTTAATTTTTTTTCTTTATTCTTTATTTACTTATTTATTATTTATTTTTTTTTTCCGCTTCTTGTCTTTTAAGTCCAATGTATGAGAATTTAATCTGTTTGTGACTATCTTTTCAGATTTATTTTTTTTAAAAACTGAATTTCCAACTTCATAACATGCTGCCTACTGGATATTTAGCCATGTTTGTATGGCTTCTGAATTTCAAACAAAATAATCAGTCTGAAAAGACAAATGCCGACAGATTGAATTAACATTAAAAATCATCAGACAAAAACTTGAAACAAAAATTAAAATACAAAAATAACTTATAGCCCAGTTCTGTTAAAACAGTGGAGTTAATTTTCATTGACTCTGTATAAGATCGAAAGAATTTAAGGCAGATTCAGCTTGTCTATACATTCTGCAGATTTACTTGCAGCCCAGCGAGAGTGGAGACTGAGAAACCACTGTGTTATCAACTTCCCCACATCTAAAGTCATCTCAGATATTCCATCGTTTCATTCAGGGAACACACATCATACGAAAATAAATCTTATGTATTTCTGAATGGCTGTAGATAACTCAGTGTATGAGTAATTAGGTTGGATTTGATAGTTGAAATTCTGGATTCGGACTTTGACAGTTGTGAAAGACAATTTACCCATATTTCATGAGCAGACCCAGTTTAAAATGGGTACCCAACTATAAGCAATGAATGATATTGCGATTGATAAGGTCTTCAGTGCCCAAAAGACAGCCCTCATGAATACTTCTAAGGAAGATGAGAACGTCCAAGTGTGTCTATAGGGTCTGATGAGATAACTTCCATTAGGAGGTTGAAAGATGTACACAGAACGTAATGTAAAATTGGGTCTGTCGGGGTGATGACAGACTGTAAAGCGTATAGACCTCGTACTTTACGGGGATAAGCGCTGTATAAATGGTCTCCATTATTATTATTATTTTACAAAAATATAATAGAACTGTCAGACCAGCAACTAGCAAAACAATTCAAGAAAAACAAATAACACAGAAATCTATAACT
>JBCAUA010086598.1:0-10617 GCA_038406235.1 Peronia verruculata | reverse complement strand
TATCTATCTATCTATCTATCTATCTATCTATCTATCTATCTATCTATCTATCTATCTATCTATCTATCTATCTACGTCTATACCCGATCGGCTTTGACATAACACAGTACAGCGGGAAAACAAAAGATCGCGCTTGCCTACAGATCGCATCAGTTCGTCTAATAGTTCTTATCTCTAAGAAACAACAAAATAATAATGATAAATAAATAAATAAATACAACTATATTATAAAATTGCAAAAAACTCCCCACAATAGACTTATTGACCCGAAAACTCTGAATGGATCTATCTAAACTTTGGCACACAACACTGTTGCATATGGCTCTGTGTTTCTCTGTATATAAAGCCGAATAAAAGTGTATTAATCTTTGATGTTATCCTCAAAATGCAATAATAACTGAATAGTAACCTCGCCAGGGTGTTTGATCCGAATTGTACGTTCGAAAGTGTGACACGTTCAAGCAGGCTTTCTTTAAATAACAATAGTTTTAACCAACCAAGATATCAACAGCCAGGTGCGCACGGTTGCCATTCACTTAAGTCACTGGGCTCTATTTGAAAAGAATTCACCCACGGAAACCGTGGGCTCCCTTCTAGTAAATAAATAAATAAATAAATAAATAAATAAATAAATAAATAAATAACATTACAATTTTAAACTAGGAACGTCATATAACAACCGGAAAACGCTCTTGACAGTGTTTGGAGTTTTTTTGTTTTGTACCAGGCACACTGCCAGAAATCAACAGCATAGTGTGTGCTCCTCATCTGGTTTAAATTGGTTAGAAATCGACGTCCAAAACAATGGCCTACCAAAGCTTGTGCCTTCATGCTATACACAATCTGTCAATAGCAAGGACCTTGGCCAAGGTCGATTAAAAAAACAAAAAAACAAACAAACAAACAAACAAATATATATATATATATCAACATGAACAAGCCTTTTCATCGCTCTACCATACTAATGCAATCCTATTGCTGATGCTATCAAGTCCTAATATCTAATTAATTCTTTGTAAATAACGATTATATATGAGTGCTGTCTTGAAAAGAAACAAAAGACCAAGCTGTGACTCATGTACAACGGACTATGAGGACATTAATTTAGATTTGAGACTGATTAGGCCACTCGTGGCTTGTACAATGTGAAGCGAGCACAGATGGTGTGTAAGGTGTCTTCTCTGCTATATTTAGTCATCGACAACAACAATGCGTGTACGAAATGTAGTTGCAAGACACCACACGACTGGGTCCATAATCAGACCAAAGGTTCCCTTTGCTTATTTCAGTATTCATCTTGTGTACAATATGATATAAGCAGGGCTATGAAAATAAATCTGCAAGAACCCAGACATCTGTTCAGGCAAATTCTATACCCACAGAGACAGCAGGCCAAATAAAGAAACCGTGTTCGTTTATTTTTACGTGGTCCTCACGACAACCAAACTAAATTTGAATTATGACGCTTTCTTATTTCGTACATTATCGAACGACTGGTGGGTGTAGTAGAGACAATAGTCAACACAGTCATGCATTCCAAACGACGATAACATGAACTTTACCTGGACGGCTGAACAGATGATATCGAGATGCGACAACGTGCGATAATTTTAACAGGAGATGATAATATTGTCGCATGTTCATTTTCCTCGGCCGATATGTAATTCTGTCCAACTCATCCAATAATGAAACACACGCATTTACGTTTGACGAACTCCACAGAATTCATCCGGAGACTAGAGCTCTGATTCAACATTCCCACTCCTAATTAGCACTATGCTCACCAACAGGAAATATGCTCGACATCACAGATCAAAATTCACTCTTATTCTCTTTTGCACGCTCTGAATGGTTCCCCACAAAGTTAACACCGACCAGCCTGAGACCTACCCGTCACTTTCTTCTGCGTGGCCGTCTTAATTCCAATTGAGTGACACAGGCACTACTCACTGACGGTGAAGCTCCCGACATTGCATCTGGTAATTCCTGTTGACTGAGTGCCAATTTGAAGTCATGGGGAGTGCCGTTCACAACAAACAGTCAGGGAGTTGTGAACGCCCCTCCGAAAAGTGAAGTATCCCTTCCCCCCCCCCCCCCCCCACAGTATGCATAACTACAACCACCTGTATTTTTGACATATCTGCGTAGTTATAGAGAGCAGCAAAGCCCATTCATTCAATTTATTAAATATAGTGTGCATATTATCATGTTTGATATTACTTGAGCATATTACTAACCTACAGTGCAATATGACGTAAATGACACCTCCCTCCATCGCAGGCGTTTTGAAACTGTACAACGTGAAGATAAATGATGTAGATTTTGCTCCCCCTTCTCCTAGTTCATATCCGCCACGTCTAGTATTTCTCCTTTGGCATGCAGAGCGTGGCCGGTGGAGTGTATGAGACATGAGCTGAAAGACACAGCACTCAGCCTTGGCAGCTCTCCAAGCTACGCTAACTACTGCAGTGCACCATCCACGATGACGGTGGATGTCTGTCATAAACAAGAGTTTAAGCGATCAATACAGGGGTAACAATGGGACAAATACATGACGACAGATCCGCCAGCAGCTCTCGTCATAATGACAACGCAGGCCAGTGATCTCCACTGCATGACAGCAATGCGATGGGTATCTCACCTAAATCTCAGGCTGCTGGAAGGCTCAAAAAGAACGTAACGAACTCGGAAGTCTCAGTACAGTAGCAGCTCTTAGCGTTCTCCTATGGTGTGCCTAAACATCGGTGTGTCTTCTAGTAATCTTATGTTTATTTCTGTTATCGCCTACTTTACTCAATCCACATCTGCAGGTTCCCAGTGCATTGTTAAATAAGTAACAGGCTTCAAGTATTGTTCTCAGGAATGACAGATGCATGCCTATGGATACCACTTTTCCACTTAGACCGACTAGGTGTGCAAATTTTTTCCACGGGTGTGCACTTCCAAACCCTTTCAATATTGTTCATCATCCTCTACAGGACGATGGCATCGGTGGGTTACCTCGATTCAAAGCTGTTTTTCTACATAAAAACAGGTCGTCTTGATAGCTGCATTCACCAACATTTGGAAAGTGTGTAAAAAACATAATAATTCTTTCTTGCCTGGATCCTTGCCAACTATGGATAAATCTATTTTTATTTTCTTTTAGAGCTCATGATGAATTCCCCGATCCAGTAATATGACGACTTTCTCTGGCTTAGATCTCTTTACGATCTCCTTCCCCTCTAACCCCCATAAATAAATAAATAAATAAACAAACAAATAAATAGTGATTTCCAAACCTAGATGACCCATTTGGATCATAGTTAAGATCGAGTAATTTACAAACAGTTGAAAAAGACAAAGCAAAACACTATAGCTCTTCAGCCATGTAAGAGGTAACACGGCAATGGAAATTAGGCTTTGCTTACACCAACTTAAGATTCAAGTTTGGTCGCGACTTCCCGAAATAGCGCCAGCTAATCCTTGTCTTAAATGATTGTAATGAAATACGGCTGCATATCTCAAAGAAGAGCCAGGTGTCCCGTAGAACAGTTTCGCGCGTTTTATTCGGGCGTTGATGGTGTATGACATTTCATGACAGGTGTTTTCTTTCAAGGACTAGAAATGTAAAGTCACCTAGACAAAAAAAAAAAAAAAGGTCGCAGACAGAGGGAGAGAGAGAGAGAGAGAGAGAGAGAGAGAGAGAGGAGAGAGTGAAGGGGAAAGAGGGAGAAAGACACAGAGAGGGGGGGAAGGAGGGAGAACGAAGAAAGGGACAAAGAAACAAGCAAAAAAAAAAAAAAAAAGAGGGAGAGAGAGAGAAAGAAAAAAAGAGAGAGAGGATAAAAATTGAAGTGACAGAGTGTGATGAAAAAGATGCAAGTTACCAAATAAACAGACGACTCCCAAACAATATCAAACTCGTAAACAAAAAATACCTACTCTATGAAATTCAAGTCTCTTTCTTAGTACAAAACCACGCCATCAGAACCATGCTGCACACGCCGCACAAAAATATCATATATTATTATATTATGTGCATTCCTAATGTTAGATCGACATGTGCACAATACAAATATCTGCACCCCTGCGGTAAAAAACCCACTGCAAAATAGCCTGGCGTGTCTTTCGCGCTGAGCTAAGTTTAGATTATCAATTGAAACACATTCTCAAAATAGCCCTGGCCTAATGGAGGCTAAAAACAAATTCTACAGAAAATGATGGCCCGACATAATAACGACACCATAAACTTGCACAGCACGACTACATTGAAAGAGATGGGCATACCACAACACATTGAAGTCCCAGATGGCTGAACGAATTTCTGTTTGAAAGGAAGGCATCTTCAATGCCTTTGAGAACTTGAAACTTGCCCCTGTCCAATCTAACTGATAGTGAAACAAATTCACCCACAGCCACATGATATCCGAACAAACCTAGTCGTTCTAAGGAACATTTGATCGCCTGAATATACGAACAATTAATATGAATAAATACATGGACAACCAGATAAGTGTCAAAATAAAACAAACAAATAAATACCAGGATTAAATAACTGATTACTAAATAAATAAATATATAAATAACAATAAATAAATAAACAATAAATAAATAAATGTCCACGCTCAAGTCCCCATACATTGTTTTTAAAGTCATCTTCCTACCACCTGTCTGGAATTTGCAATCGACAGATCTCCGGCTATATATCCGTTGATACACTTACTGGAATACTGCCGGCGGTGGATAATACCTGATGATACCACAGCCGATTTCTGACAATCACACTGATAACCTCTGTCAATACTGGCACAAATATCAACTCATCAGGTAAAGTCACTGAGTGCAGAATCGCATATCTTTCGTCCAAAAATAATTCCTTTGCAATTTCGAAGGCTTCTTTCTTAACAGTCACAAAATCGATTCATGTGCTGCTACTATGAATAGCCAAGGCATGTATGTTCACAAATCAAAAACAATAACGATGGTTACTATAACAACAATAACAAGATAGTGGAGTTACCTCAAACTGGAAATACTGAATAGAAGTCCGAACACACAAAGTTAGGCCACAAAATTAAAAAAAACCTGACCGCTATGACATAACCACAGTATGGAATGTCCAGTTTTTACCCTCTGGCATCCGTTCGAGCCACTTTCTGGACGCTGGGTATCCAAACGGCACGAGTTCTGGGCTCACAGAATGACAGATGGCGGGCCAAAGTGTAGTGGCCAGTGCTAGACAATAACACGAGGAGGGCCCTTTTTACCTATGGGCCCTTACGGCAGATGAAGATCACGTCACCTCACTTGCCCTGTCTGGCCCGTTTCACGGTGCGTGCGTGAGAGGGGAGGGGGTTTTCTATTTTCTACCTCCCTCCGTCCGTCTGTGCTCTGTCCTCGCGTTAACCCCCGCTCTCTCTCTCTCTCTCGCTCTCTCTCTCTCCTCACTATGTACATACGTAAGCACTATTCACTATGTGTATGTTAGCTCGGGGTTGGACCGAGGTGCTTCTGACAGTAATAATGATTGTAATATAAAGTGTAGGTGAATCCACATACCGAAAAAACGTTGAAACTCCACTCGTCCACAAGACTATTTTAAAGCGGGAAAAAAGGAACTTGCTACTTTCCACTAGCGAGAGCACACCGAGCTAAGGTGTGTGTGGTTTCGCTGCCGCTGGTAGGAAAGTGTCGACCTGTCGCGGGGTTGCCCTTTGCTTACCTTTCCCGCCCCTCGTGTCCCTTCCAAGGATTACCTGGGACATCTTGATATCGGGTCTATTCGACTACTAGTACTAACCCGGGACACCGTTGGCCTTGTGGTGCCACTTTCATTAAAACCATTCTGTACCTCGAGCTATGCCGAGAACGAGAAGTATAATGCAAGCACTGCAAATAAGGAATAGATACTTTAGCAATGCAAAAAATGTGAAATGTTGTAATATATTTCACACTCTGGAAAAGGGAGAAGCAGACAAAGAGGGAGAGAATCATTTTCATTTCATGATATATTTTTAAAAGGTTTTTCTGCTACTCATGTTTCAAATAGGAGAAAAAGATAATATTTCATTCCTTACACCGTGTTATATACCCCTTGTGTGGGATAACCTCCGGAGGTGCCCTTAAGACAAAAGGAGAACGAACAGGGAAAAAAAAAAAAAAAACGCTTGTATTTGGTAAAGGGGAATGCTTTGGTTAAGTCAAAATGGTCCCTTCATACACAGTCATGTCCAAGTCAAATCTATACAGACGCCAGGACGAAAACAATGGAAGGACACACAGATATGCCCCGCTAAATATAGGGGACATCTCGGACGCTTGTTGACAGTCATAAATATAATCAATTGCTATCGATATTAGTTTCTTTTATTAACTCAAATCAAAATTCTTCCAATTATTTTTCCACTTTCTTGATGTAATTGATTAGTTGCCGATGGAGAGTCATCTTAATCTTAAGATATTTTCTTCTTCTTCTTTTTTTTTTTTTTGTCTCTCTCTCTCTCTCTCTTTTTTTTAAATAATCAGTTACTATATTATTATATACCTATTTCCTCGTTTCTTCTGTGATTTCCCCACTTTTCCCAGTTCAGAAATACAGTGTTTCGTCAAACGTTCCTAAACAAAAAGACAACAGAGATCGATTCAACAAGAAGGAGAGACACAGAGAGAGAAAGAGAGAGAGAGAGAGAAGGGGCGGGGAAGAGGAATGAGAAAAAAGAAAGGAAGAGAGCGAAAGAATCCACATAGGGAGAAGCAAACCACTGCACACAGACAGACTGGCAGACAGAAGGAGAAGCCGACACACTCACACACAGTACAAGAGGCAGCCAGACAGTACGGGAAACAGACAGGCAGACAGACAGACAAAGAAGCAAAGGACGAAACTGAAAAAAAAGTTTGTCCCTACTTCTACTGAAAAAAAAAAATTGGTTCATCCCCTTTTTCCTTGAGCAGCTCCCTCGCTCTTTCTTTCTCTCCCTCTAGCTCTCTCTCTCTCTCTCTCTCTCTCTCTCTCTCTCTCTCTTTAACTACATTTTGTTCTGAGAAGTTGTATTCTTTCTACTTTCGACCTGCCTTTTGTCTCATGTCATAAGTTATCTCCTTACTTATAAGAAACTTGTTTCTCTCATAATTATCATGAGTGCAGAATACCTACAGCTATTTTCCCCGAGTGTCGCGAAGTCGCGGAGTCGTCGACTTGTACTCGAATACTGCCAGTAACCCCATAGCTACAGTCCCATGGCCGAAGTGGTTCCATGAATGTGCAGAGCGTTGACACATAAGAGAGGTAGCAATTATATGGCTAGTTATGAGATGTCTCTGGGCCAGGCAGTGAGGAACAGTGGATGGGATGAGGCATAGACAGGAACGGACCAGTGAGGAAAGTAATGATGGTGAGGAAGAGAAGACAAGGCTGAGGAAGAAAAGAAGAAAAGGCTGGGATAGATAGATAGATAGATAGATAGATAGATAGATAGATAGATAGATAGATAGATAGATAGATAGATAGATAGATAGTGACAGACAGACAGACAGAAAGACATTCGGAGAATAACACCATGACTACACCAAACAATCTGACTGTGTTGATCAAGCTCTAAGAAAATTAAATACATTATAATATCAAATAAATAACAATCACTATAATAACAAGACCAGTGACAACAACAACAATCATAGCAACAAAAACAAGGAAATTCCAACACCACTGACATTACAACCACACCAAACACTATGCCCGGGTATTTAGCCTTACCGACAATGTAACTCCGCCAAACCCACTTATTTATGAAGCCAATCCACTAAACAGTTTTGAACTACGAGGGTAAACAAGACACTGATATCATTAGGTGTGCTAGAAAAGGGAGCAGTAATATCCCCAAACGCTTCTATCTCTGGACGACTGTGATTTGTATCTAGTCCTGATTGTTGGCAGCACCTCTGAATGATATTAGTTTAATAATGAGAGTGTTGGTGCTATCTCTGAAAGTTTGTAAACGATGATGTTGTGATAAGTTTTCTGGAAGTTAGATGTAAGTGATGATATTTTGTTATTTTATCTCAATGTTGTGACCGACGGTGTTTTTGGTATTGTTAATGTTCGAAAGATAAGTTTCAACGATACATTTGGATACCATTTCTAAAGGTAAGTTGAAAATTATGGTACTTGGCAGTATTTCTCTGAACATTGGTGGAATCTAGTCGTTAACGATGGTATTTTGATAATATTTCTGAAGGTTAGATACGAAATGAAGTCTTCAAGTGCTGTTTTTGACAGTTATATTTAAAAGACCCCCGCGGAAGTCGTAGTTTATGAGTAGGTTCTCTGCTCCCATCTGCAGGCTGTGTAAGCCCGCCATCGATGAGGGTGTCTCACATGGGGTGCCATCCTCGACATTCCAGGGAAGACATCTCTTCTCTCTCTCTCCTTACTCCTGTCTTCTGTCCCAATCTCTTTCCTGTCTTTTTCTTGACGTGTAAACGTAACTTGCCGTGTTTGACACAATATAGCCGTAATCGTGCTAATGTGTTGTTAAACCCTAACACAAACACACAAACATTTAAAAGACTCCATTTTACTCGAAGAGTTGCTTTGAAGAATTGAAAACGCATATTATGAAAAACATTTCTGAATATTTTGTAACAGAGGTGGGTTGCGCATAAATTTCTGAAAGTTAGTCACGAACGAGAGTGTTGTAAGCACTATATCTCCAGACAAGACCAAAAAAGATTCCATCCTTCTCCCCCCCCCCCCCCCCGCCCCCCATCCCACGTTCCTCCAAACGTTTTATTTAAATCGGTTTTTAACTCACTGTAAGAAATTGAATACATAAGCTCATTGATACAAAGTTTTCGATGCGATGAAAGTTATACGTTTTCTTCATTATAACTTTGTGTCATATTGACTTTTTCCCTCCTGAAATTTAGACAACCAAAAGGACCCACTATTGCACCATCTTTGAACGTAAGATTGTAAAACAAACTGTTTTAGCATTATTCCTGAGAGTTAGAGGCAGTAGGAGATGTTTCATTATGGAATTTCGTCTGAAAGTTACGGAAGGGATTTTTTTTCCTATATGTCTAAAAGCCAGGCTTTGATGTAAACAAGGACTCCTGTAAAGATGATGTCGTTTATAGAACGACCGAAGAGATCTTAATCTTGAGCATATCTTAAATCTGTACAATACAAGTGTAAACTATTAATGTACAGAGAGGCAAGCTGTCCTGTTGCCTGCTTGAGGAGGAACTAGGAGGGACAAATATTGAGCCACCAATAAAGACATTTTTGTTGTTGCTATAATGTTTGTTTGTTTGTTTGTTTGTTTGTTTAAGATAATAACATAAGGCTGTCACATGAAAATAGTGGTAATTGATTACCTGGACTTTTAAGGATGAAGGCTGCTGAAAGGCAATTTCTCTCTTTCTTGGACCCTTCTCGCTCTTTCTCTCTCTCTCTCTTTCATTCAACTCACTCACTCACTCACCCACTCACTCACTCACTCACTCACTCACTCACTCACTCACTCACTCACTCACTCACTCACTCACTCACTCACTCACTCAGTCACTCACTCACTCACTCACTCATCGACTAACCAACTTACATAAGCACCCACTAACTCTCAGTCCCTCATTTGTTATCCTTGAGCTCATCTAAAACCAGTCTTTAAATGTTAAACAACCAACATACTCCTCAAAAAGGTTAAGGCGACCTCCATTTTGACAGTACCCACCGAATGTACATGTATGTCACCAATCGTTGAACTGACATACGCGGTCTTATTTGAACATAAACGTGATTCCAAAGAACCAGACAAACATATAATTAAGACAAAATGACACTCTTCAGCAAAATATCAGGTTGATATAAAACCAGTCTTTGCCATTATTTGGCTCAATTATCTAAAATTATAGACTTCAAGAAAAGTGAACTTGAAAAATCCTCAGGGATTAAACTATACCTCTGCTGGAAAGGCATTAAGAGATGTTTATAGGGAATTTCGAATGGGTACATCTTTCTATTAACTATAAACGCAAATGGTCAATGTTATGACAATCATTATAGAGAAATAGATTCTCTGGACTTGCGTTTGCACACATAATAACATGTTTTCAAGAAGACTGTCATAAATTCGTGTTCTTGGCTCAGCCAATCAATCGATCAGCCAGTCAGTTCGGCAGTCTGTCAATCAGTCAGTCAGTCATTCATTCAGTGGATCAGCCAGTCACTGACACACTTATTCACTCACGCTTTAACTGTCTCTCTCATTAATTCACCCACTCATTCACCCAAGCATTCACCCACCCACCTGTTCAATACCTCACTCTCTCACTCATTAATTCACTCGGTCACTTACTCATTCACAACTCCCCTGATCCACTTACTCACTGATCGACTCACTCACTCACTCACTCACTCACTCACTCCTTCCTTCCCCCTTCCCTCCCTCACTCATTCAATGATTCATTTACTCTCTCACTCAGTATCTCCCTGGCTCACTAACTCACCCACTCATACATTTACTCATTCAGTTTCTCTCTCAGTATTCACTCACTCGCTCGCTCACTCACTCACTCACTCACTCACTCACTCACTCACTCACTCACTCACTCACTCACACACTCACTCACTCA
>JBCAUA010086587.1:0-10618 GCA_038406235.1 Peronia verruculata | reverse complement strand
ATATAGTATATATGTATAATATGTATATATGGTGATCTAGATCTGAACTAATTATCATTCTGTCATATCAAAAAGCCGGTATAGTGGAGTTGTAAGGCCTACAACTGGTAGTAAATGGCATAGTAAATCAACACAGGCTTTATTTATAATCATAAAAGATCTGATAAAGAATTAACATTTGAAAAACGGCTATCATAAAGGAAACGTTGGCCCGACAATCTAACAACATTGTAGTTTAATGAAGATGAAACAAAAATTGTTTGCATCATACTCTTAGTGATTAACATATTCTGTATATATCCTGGATCAGCTGGGGCCATGAAAATATAAAACAAAGTGAAACTGTATTTTGCCGGAACAGTAAATTCAAACAGGGTGTAACTGAAAATACATAATGGAACTATTTATAATTAGAGTGTTAAATGGTTGGAAATCACCCCCCTCCCCCCCCCCACACACACACACAGTAAATAATTATGCCATGCAGGATCTTTTAAAGATACAAAGAGATTTTCGGCTGTGTCAGCTTAGTATTTACTTGTCATCAAACCCAAGATATGTCATCAGTAAGACAAAAGTTTTTGTATTATTACTATGTTTAAAGCCCAAATCAAGGCCACAGGAAATCTTCACGTCAACGAATCAGCCCGCTCAGTTGTAGATGATGGGCGCATCAGTAAATTAAATGAGCTCTTAAAACTGACCACTCGTACATTAACTTATGAGGGGCTCACTCCCAACTTGCTCATAACAAAGGTAACCTACCTGGCGTGCCTTCCCTGCGGAAATGAAATCAAAACTGCGAAATTGGTTTATGACGAAGAGAATCAATCTGAGGGGATCAGCTGTTGATTTCTTTGAGCAGCTCAATCCGTTTGACCAGTGAGGATATTTAGAGACAGCAGAGCACAAAGGATCTACACATAGACCAAGCATTAGGGCCAAAATAATTATATTGCTGTAAAGTAGTTGCTATGATCTTAATCAACATCTTCTTTGTCATTACCATTGTATATAATGTAAATAAATGTACCAAGTAATTTCCGGTTTCAACATGTGTAAGTAAGTAATCCATTTATGCATAAAGACATTAGTTTTCTTTCTAAATTATGAACGTATAATAATATTAGTCTTCAAAAAGTGAGTATATTACTCATGATGCCTTCAATCATAAATCTTGCTCCTATGTCGGCAAATGACGTATTAATTGCCATTTTTTTTGTTTTTTGTTTTTTGGAGTGAATGCAGGGGAAAAGGGGGACACACACACACACACACACACACCCATCCACAGAGAGAGAGAGAGAGAGAGAGAGAGAGAGAAGGAGGAGGAGGGGGACACTAATAGACTAACGATTTTTATTTAGCATGCTAGCATACTTTTTCACAATCAATTTCCTGGGTGTCACCATTTCTGCCCTCTATAAGTATATTACATCATGTGGCCAGTCTGTGTCTTTATTTTATGTTTTCTCATTTTTTCATGTGAGTTCAAGTTGGTATGCCAAAGTCTGTCCTCGGCATAATGTGGTTTTATTTCACTTTGTGGTTTTGATTGTCTCGATGATCCACAACAGCATAATAAGTGTAACCATTAACTATTTTTCCTGTTTTGAAATTGAATATTATTATTATCTATTTTGATGCACTTGCTACTAGTAAACTGCGACCAGATGGTCAAAACAGATTCACTGGTCTATTGTGACCAGATTTTCCTTGTCGACCAATCTAATGCTATCATTTGAATTGACTCATAACATTGAAATAGACCTTTTAGAATCTAAAAAGTCTAGATTATAAAACTCAGAGAAGGAGGAAGTTCCAGCACACCAGGCAAAGTGACTTCAGGAAGTTATGACTACGATTAGAATTAAGGTTAAGGGTAAGATATGAGTGAGGTTGAAATGTAGGGTTGATGCAAGTACTCTGAAAGTTTTAGTTTCAATGCTAAAGCAACATGTTAGAATAGACGATTGGGACTATATTGACCACCTAGCTCTGGTAGCAATAGTCTTGTCATTATTATTATTGAGGAAAATGTTGAAAACTGGGACAACAGCATTATCATTATTATTGCATTCGTCATCGCCATTGGCTTCATTACTACCATCACTCAACACCAACAATAACAAAGGCAAGACAACGAAAACAAAAACTACAGCAACGTCCAAAACATCAACCATACAGCAGTAGAACTCAGGCAAACAAAACCAAGATAATAAGACAGAACAACAATAACAATACGGAGGGGCATTAAACCCGGATGACATTAATAGTCACAAAAGCTGTGGAGATGAGCAAGGCTAAGTATCCTAGATGTAGCTCACTTGTGTACATTTCCCTGCATACTAAATCCCCAAGTAGACAACGTCAACCATGATTGCGGCGGAAGCCAGGAAGAAACCGGATACACTGAGCATGATGGGGCGTTCGCCGGGCACGAGCTGTATGACGCGTCCATGCGATTAACATGTCAGTCACCCGCCCCTTAATGAATCGTAGGCAGTGATTGAAACATGCTCTATTTAGAATCCAAAGAAAAACATGTTTCTCTCCGCTAATCACCGGAAGCTTCACCCTGTATGAGGAATCTAAGCCTATATAAGACTATTTGTCTGAGCTACAGGTGGGCGCACAGATATTATGATGTAAACCCGAAAGAATGATCGACATTAATGTATGAAGCATCTAGAATAAGCATATCTTTAGCGAGTTTGTAGCAGTATATCAACATAATCAAAACAAGATATTCAAAATACCTTAACTCTGATAGAATTATGGATGGTGAGTTCTGCATGGACTTTGCAAACCAATTACAGACTGTATATAATTATGCACATGCTACGGTTGAGGTACATTGCAAAATTACCAAAGTAAAATTCCATGTCAAAACCTGCAGAGTATTTTCTTGTTAATTTATATTAAGGGTCCGAAAACCAGATTTTTTTTTCTATCACAGGGTTAAGAGTGACTCACCCTCTCTCTCTCTCTCAGACAAAGAGAGAGAGAGAGAGAGAGAGAGAGAGAGAGAGAGAGGAAACAAACCAAAAGCAAGATAAACTATGATCTCCAGATGAGACATAGACACACGCTTGTCCCTTTGTCCATTCCCGATATTAGTATCAGATGTTTAAAAAAAATGGCTGACAATTCTAGGTGCACGTTGTCTCTTACACTAAAAGTGCGAGTCCCCGGAAAAAGAAGCAAAGAATCTGTGTACGAGACAAGGCACAATGATCTGATAGTAAACAATCAAACAAACAAAACAACAACAACAACAAAAATGAAGGATTGAGGGAAGTTGGTGAGGCATTAAAACATTACTCTTTAATAATAAAGTGAACCTGTTCGACAGACGATGCCGAACAACAAGACTAATGTTTCATTTCAAAGAAAGGGCCCATCTTCGGAAACGTAGGACCCGTGTGCAAACTACGAGAATGAACCAAGGTAAATACGGACGAAGGATTAGAGAGAAGTTGGCCGCATTGGTTCTTCTTCCTTTTTTGAAATGTAAGCATTTGAGGCGAATTCTTCAATCGTGGCACTACCGACACAAAATTAGCAACCCTTATCAATCAAAATGTCAACACTGATTAATCGTAAAATATTAAAGAGGTTCTAATTCTCCTTTCAAAAAGACTAAGGATTACAAGGTTGGTAACTTCTAGAGACAGTTGTGAGATGTGCTAGATTAACATACATACACACTAGCTATTGCGTCCAGTTGATCAAAATAGACTCAGTGGTCTAATGCAACCGGGTTTTTCATCTTCGACCTGTTAAACTACGTCTGATTTGATTAGCGGATTAGATCATGTCTAGATTCGTTACAGAATTATGGTAACAGTATTTGCTTTCAACCCTCTCAGAGTAGTTCTCTCGCGCAGCGAAAGAAAGGAGAAGTTACCACACTAGGCCAAGTGGGGTGGGGTGAGGGGGGGGGGGTGGCTGAGACAGGGGTGGCGGGTATGTCAGTTGGCGGTTGCTTCATGGTGAAATGTCGGTGACGTTGTGGCCGAGATCCACTGGAGGGTGGAAGGACACGCGGATCGAAAACCTGTATTTTCTTTTTCTTTTTCAGTGATTCAATGGTCCCCTGAAATCCTCTGGTAGGGAAGCCCGACGTCAAACCGTCTCGGACAAGGGCCAATATATTTCGGAGGCCCCGTGTGTGTGTTACACAAATTTCTACCCACAAAAATTTCTACCCAAAACAGGTAGCTACTTAGAGCCGAGATAATTACACTTTCTTGTGATTGAAAGGCTTACGAAAAAAAAAAAAAAAAGGCCAAGAGGATTATGATTAGAGCTGGATTTATTGTCAGGGTTAGATTTATCGTTAGGGTTAGAGTTACAATTGGAGTAAGAAACAAGGCCAGATATAGCTCTATAGTTCATTCAGGTATCCTGGAACATTTAATTACACCATTAAGACCACTTGGTAGTAATGGAATATTGGGCTATTTTGACCACCTGGTAGCTTTAGCCTCGCCCCAGTAAATATTATTGCAAGGGCCACCAATTCCCAATGCGGAGAGTAAGACTGGATAGTAATATAGTAAGAAAACAGTCATGTTTAGATTCAGGGGATAGCATTTACAAGAGATTAAGCATAGAACCATAAGTCAATATTCATAAATTTGACTTCCAAAGTGGATCGTTGGACATGTAGACAAATATACGCAGTCAACGTTAGTGATAATAAATTACCTCTGAATCATGGGAGGAGGTCAGTGGCTTATAGCAAATTATTTATGTTTCATGGGTCAGTGGTTTATATAGCACAACCTGTCCTTACAAAACAGCTTTGATAGCCAATAGCATCGAATGGCCCATCATAGAACACGGTGGGATATTATAAAGTTGTAATATTTGAGAAGGTCAACAATTATAATCTAAGCTATGGTTCTGCGACCGATGGGTCGAATATGGTTGTACTTTCCTGGTGTCTGTGATATTGAAAAATTGTATTAAAATAGCAACAACAAAAGAAGCAACAACATCTATGACTGCTGCTGCTGAGCTTACCATTACAAACAATAACATTGACATCAGTGTTTACTTTTTAAAGCTAATGCTAATACTTCCTCTGCTACTCTACCTGACACTGATTACAGTAAGACAATGGTAAAATATTAAGAAGAGAAGACAAATTTCCTATTTAGAATTTCAAAATGATTTTAGAAGATGGTTGAACATAATTATAAGGATGATAATAACATTTTCTAGGCTTTGTCGAGGCTATCCGCCTATCCTATTTGCAGTTCAAGAGAGGGAATACTACACAAGCTATGTCCATGCTTTACACATGGTAGAAAAATTAGAGTTCTTTTTTAAAGACTGTTGTTTGTTAAAGCTATTGATTCACATTTTTTTAGGGGGGGGGGTATCAGTGGCTGTTCCTTGTGATCTTTTTAGGATGGTAGAACTGTTATGTAATTTAGAAAATAGGGGAAAAATGGATGTCTATTGTTCTCCCCTCTAAGTCCTCATCCATTTGTTTTCTTTCCTCTAATACTGAGATTGTTCTTTGATGGTAGCTGTATAACGCTGGAATGTCATGAGCTCTTTGTGGTTTTGTCTGTCGAGACATTGAAAAGTTGTGGTGGACCACGCCTTGCCACTGAAACTATGGAAGGATCTGAAAATGTTAATATAGAGAGCGTCATTCCGCACCCGAAAGTCGGGTGCTAGTTGACCATATAGAATTCCACACCCAAATTCAGTGCTATTCTCTACCCGAAACTCGGGTGCCAGTTGACAGTACAGAATTCAGCACCCGAGACTGTGATGCTCATTGTGGAGAATTTTATTATGCACCTAGTTCCAGATGCTAAAAATAGTTTTATACTGTAGAGTTTCGGGTCTAAATCGAGGTAATTAATGGAAAATTATGCACCCAGCTTCGAGGCTAGGCGAGACTGATGCACCCGAAAGTCAGTTGTTCGGTGATTTTAGAGAACTAGAAGAGAACCCACGGCCTCGGTGAGGAGATTTTTAAAATAAATATAGCCTTGCGACTTAAAGTGTATAGCAAGAGTGCACAATTCGATGTTGATATTTTGGTTGATTAAACTGAATGTTACTCCAAGAAAACTTGTGCTGAACGCGTCATACTATCGAACGCACAATTCGGATCAAGCACCTTCGTGAGTATATTATTCAACTGTTTTCGCAATTTTAGCATAACGTATAAAATAATAAGCTTTTTTTTTTTTCGGCTTTATGTACAGGCAGCAATGTTGTGTGCCAAATTTTTATGAGTCCGATAGCCGATTGGGGTTTTTTTTTGTTTTTTTCAGATTTATAGTATAGATGTTCCACTCAAATGTTAGATGTAAATAAACCAAGTTCCCAGAAGAGAACTGCGTGTCAAAATGTCGAGTGCAGCTAATCAGTGGAGATGTACGCTTATATTATATTATATATATATTTTATTACATTTTATTGTCAAAAAGGAAAGGTAGACATAAGACATTCATAAAAAGGCACATATCGCTGATGACTGATATTATTTGAAAACCATAGTCATGCGTAAAAATCTCTTTGGAATGTAGCTCTATATTCTCCCCAAAAATAAAATATCACAAGCTAATGTACAATCATATAAAGCTGGTTAGTATCTTAGAATGGCTTTATTTGATTTCCCAGTTATAGTAATTATTTTTTACAATGTTCCATTTCGATGGTAACACATCATATAAATAGGTACACGTGCTTTTATTTATAATCAATACTAGTGCGAATAACACTGCCATAGTCTGATTTCCGAGCATGGATAATTTGATTTCCTAACCGTGAACGTTTTCTCTTTGCCGGATTGGGAAATCAATTGGGCTAACAGCCCCAGACATAAAATGGTATATATAGTTATATAACATGACAGACCGTCATTTCATACGTTATCTCCCTTTTGATATTGGTTAAAAACAGCAACAAACGCAAGAGAAGAACTACGACCCCCATTCCTTAAGAACTTATGAGAAAGTTGTGAACGCACCATTGTTAATAAAAGCTACAGCCATAGATTGAATCAATCTGCGCCGTTTTATTATTGTCAGCAAGGGTCTCGATCGGCGGTGGAACAATAAAAATCGAAGCCTTCGACAAGAAGAGACCATGTGGGCCATTGAAATCTCACGCCGAACGCGCTTAAATCGTGAGCTCTGTGAGAGACAGGACATCTTGTTGCACAAAGGCACGTCCAACTCGCGAACACGTGGATCGAATTAAGGTGGCGAACTTTAAGAAAACAAACTCTTTGCTCATGAACTCCGCCTACCTCCCCTGCTCCCTTCGGACGTATCGTTTGCGTCTCATCATTTTTGTCAAGTGCGATTGGACAACTCTTTACATGTGTAGCAGCTAATCCCGACTCACAATACCTGAATCCGGCACGTGACAGTTCTTCAGGTGAGCAGTCCGACGTGATCTTCAGACGGAGTTCTCTCCAGTGGAATAATATTGTATTACTGCTACAGTGCACTCTGCATTGGGTTACATGCAGTGCACCTCGTGTATTTCTAAACATTTCGGTAACTGGAAAACGCAGTGAATGTAATGCAGTCCTACTCATAGTTTTCCTATGTTTTCTGTATGTCTCTCTCATTCCAGCCACTCCTAACCTCTGCCCTAATATATATATATATCAAATACACGTACTGAGAATCTTTCTAAAGTGTTCGAAAATAGTATTGTTATTATTAACAACGCAGTCGTCCACTCAGTGATGTAGGAAATAGCCGAGGACAATTGAGAAAAAAGTAAATACCGAACATAAAGAACAATATTAACATGATAGTTCAGGATACAAATGAAGATAGAGGGAGAACACACACACACACATACCCAAACACACTCACACATAAGCACATACACAGGCAGGTAGAGAGAAAGAGAGAGAGAGAGAGAGAGAGAGAGAGAGAGAGAGAGAGAGCGTTAATTTCTAAAATCTAACCTGCTTCTCGTATACAACAGTGCAAACTTGGCCAACGTTTTGTCAAGATTCCCAGATATGTGTCTTTCACTTAAAGCGTGGTCATACGTGGAAAAACAGAGATACAATTTCTCTCTCTTTCTCTCTCTCTCTCTCTCTCTCCTCTCGCTCACTCTCTGCCTTTCTCTCAATTACCATAAGGTAGCACAAACAAATAAATGAATAAAAGCAAACACCACTGGCGAAACAGTAACTGTACAATGTAGCAGTTCATAGATTACCTGGAATAGCAAAAACGTGAAAAGATGAACAAAGTTTATTTGGTCTATCATAATGAACCATTCCAACCAGTTCCAACCATTAGCCGAATTATTTCCCTTTTTTAAGTATATGCAGTATAACACTAGCACTGTGAAGACTACAAGGGGAGGGGGCGGGGGGGGGGGGGGGGGGGGAGCCCCATTTTCTCTTGTTGTTTGAAAAAGGAGTAAGAGAAAATTCTGAAAAAAAAAAAAAATCATATAATGAAAATATGTTGTTGTTTTTTCCATCACAAAATTTTGTTTTGTTTTGTTGTTTGTTTGTTTCTTTGTTTGTTTTTGTTGTTGTTCATAATTTTGTGCTTTCTATAGTTCAAAAGACAGAACCAAACGTGATTTTTCCTTTTTTCATAGTAGTTGTATTATTAGTCTTGTACTTGGCAAAGGGAAGTAACTTAGCTGGCTAAAAAGTAAAAAAAAGCTCATTAATGACATTCGGACTTTAACACAATCACTTCTACTACTATTTGAACTGTTCCCAGTTCCACTATAGCTAGGAACAGGTCCTGAAAAAGCTCTGAATATCATATTGCGTTTTTGTCTCTGTGTCAGCAGACTTAAGGCAATGTTGAGGACCTTTCCGGAGAAGAGAAGCAAGTAAGGCCATACCTTATGCTGAACAATTGAGTCGTTCATGTCTATCCGGATTTTGCATGATGAGAAGATTGTATGTATGAGAAGTGTCAGGCAGCCTAAAATTCGCTGTCTCTCACCAAAATCGTGTCTTTGTAGATTTGTCCGAAAGCGTTAAGTTAAAAAAATGAAACAAAAATAAAACAAACAGAAAGGTTTTATCCTGGCAAATTTAGTAGACTACTTTTTAAGTTTTGCCTCATTGATTGGAAGATAACTTCCCGATTCAAGATTTAAAAAAAAAAAAAGCATTTCCTCGCGGAAACAGCCAACGGAATATCAAAATGTAGCAGTGATCAGTTTATGCACATATGGCAGACAGCCTGGCGGACCAAATGCCCAAGTAACTTTTATAGGTTTTTACCAATGCCCGAGAATTTGAGCGAGAAACCGGCACGATATCAACCACATTTTACGACCCAACAAATAATTAGGGACGCGACCCGTCCGTGACAATGGATTAGCGTGTCGTTGGCGAAAGTGATTTGGTTCTGAACACTAAAATTCGCCAATATGCTTCAGTAAATTACTGGGATTTAAACCAAAATGATTTAGATCCGGTTTATGGCTTTTTTCAAGGGTTATAATTTTATTTTCTTTTTTATCCATTCCCCCCCTCCCCCTCCCCTCCCTCACTCTTCTTTTTATCTGAAGAGGGGAGTATGTTATAAAGTATCCACTGATTAAAATTAAACCTTTTTTGGGTCTGGCCTTGTAATAACGCAAGTCCCGTTGTCAAATGGACGTGCGCCGGTGCTATGCCCTGGCCTGCTGTCTCACGTGCCTTCCTCTTCACTTGGCCAGGCGATGGAATTCTAAGAGTTAATTTAGAGAGAGCCCTTCCATTGTCTTGTCTAGGCACTGACAAATTTCGGGATTGGGAGAAACAGAGGACAGGTATAAAATGATGTCTGTCAGCCATCCTTCAATCCCCAATCATAAAATTAAATGGCTGGGCCGGTCTGTCATGCTATGAGTTTGACAATGCCAAGCCAAGGTTAGTTGCTTGATGTCGGCTCCAATTACCTGTGTTAATGCTAATCTGTCGCTTTATTTGGTCTTCCGTTTTCCCTCTTATCAGTCCAGCAATCCACTCATGATGTATTTGAACTGGTCTGTCTTTGTCCCTTACAAACCGTCTCCCACTTGGTAGGGGATTGAAGTTAGACCCAATAAATAAGTCAAAAAATCACTTCACTTATTGATTGACCCAACGGACAGCCTTTGCTTTCCATAATTAATTGTGCACTATTGATATGTGTGAAATGTGTCATGATCTTGGTGGGGAGTGGAGGTGGTTTGAATTTGAATCTAACTAACGGCATATCAGTACGATCACGACAGATTGTGCTAAACACGGTAGAGACATACTTAAGATCGTAAGGTTTACATGTATTGCAAGGTCTTTATAGTGTGAGTTGGAGTATCATACTTGGATTTTGTCTCAACAAAAGGTAGTAAATACATAGTCTTATGAAATATTGTTTATGCTTCCTGTTAAGTTTCTAGCCAACAAACTGGATCTCTGTCTGATGAAACAACAACAGAGTAAACGCTGTTTTGCTCCCACGTGTCTTTAGAAACAAAACTTAACACAATGGATGAAGCAATGTCTTTTATAATCAAATTAAAAATTTTATATTCATCACTTACAGATAGATAGATAGATAGATAGATAGATAGATAGATAGATAGATAGATAGATAGATAGATAGATAGATAGATA
>JBCAUA010086576.1:0-10618 GCA_038406235.1 Peronia verruculata | reverse complement strand
GGAATGTGGAGAACAGAAAGGACTGGAGAGCCATCTCGCGTCGACCTCTTAGGAGATGACACCAATGAATGAATGAACCGCAATTCACGTGTGGACATTACTGCGAGCAGACACCCCAGGAACTGGCATTTGTGCTTCTCATCGCGGAGAATTTGCTCGCCGGACTAGCAGGTGGCAAGGAGATTTTTTAACCCCCCCCCCCTCTTCATTTATAGCTTGCCATTTGCCTGATTAGACCTAGTTACTCTTTCATCAAGCCACCGCGGTCAAAATGAGACCAGTGAGGTATTGTACCTTCCCCGCCTGGGCCGCAGATAGACTCATATCACATGTAAATTGTAATGTTTATCATCTTTAAAAAGGCCTAGTAATAGTACAACATGTAATACATCTACAGTGCCCGACAATGGGTTATTTCAAATAAGTAGCGCCTATTTTCAGTTTTGTAGTCTTTAATGACATTTAGATGAGTCAAACTACATATGAATCGATCTTATTTTTACAGCACCATCGACATTGACTCATCCATATTCCACTGTATGTGGTATACTAAAGTGCCTGAAGTGACCAAGCGTAATCATCACAGTATCGATATGTGCCATTTGTACTTCCGGGTTGTGACTTCCACAGAAGAAAGAGACGGGACCACAAAAAGAAGGTAGTACCTGTTTATTGTATTTTCAAAATAATTGTTTTCATATTTCCTTCTTTTAAGATCAGCATGACATAAACTGCAGTCAGGGAACAACAAAAATTTGTGGAGTATTCTCAGTTTTGTCACTTAAAGCCTTTTGATTTACCTCAGGAGCTCTGTAAGGCAGGGTTTGCAGCTCAAAGTCTGTGTAGTAGAGGGAAACTTCTTCATGGGTGTGATGGATGGCATTGCCAAAATCAATCAAAGTGGCTGTGTCTGGATCACCAGCTTATGAAAAAAAAAAGTTCAAAAATGGGAAGTTTAATCATCTGCATGCTCTGTAGCCAATTCTAATGTTACTGTTTCATGAAAATTAGACACCTCATGTAATTAATATTCTTTTGGTACCCATAGTACGATTTCAGTCTACTTTAGAGCATTCACAATGATAACAGCTTTATGACGTAAGTAGGTCTCTGCGAACAACTAACAAAAAGTCTACATCAGTTAAATGACTATTATTCCCAAGGCATACTGTCCAGTGCCTTAATGCATACTCCAATGGAAAGAATACCCTCTAAATTAAAATCATTAGTTTCATTATTCACATAAAAATCAAATTCCCACACATAAAATCTTGTGAAAATAGTGACAGGAAACAATAAAGACGGCGGTCTTAATAATTATTGTAATAAAATATTCCAAAATCCTTGAATAAACCCTGTAAGATATCTCACCTAACTCTCACCCTAGCCTTAACCTTAAATCAATTCTAATCCCAAATTAACCCTAAATTTCTCCCTTCTGGAGTCTAGAATCCACAAACTTTAATCTAATGTCACAAATCAAATCAAATGATTTCATCTTATTCATGATAGAACATTGAGTCTACTTGGCCAAAGGGTAAAAAGTAAGCGAACAATTTAACTCCTGCAATGTTTAACTGATAAGTGACAGCATATTACAAAAAGCTTACATTTGTAGTTGTAGCAAATGAAAGAAGTGAGTATACACTGAAACCCGCAAGAAGTCATCTCGCTAAACCCCTTGAATCCTGGTCACTAGTGCCTGAAAAAGCCCTGTCCCTGGCCTCCTGGGCCGAGAATGCACATTTCTCATTTCATGTTCAATATCGTTTGTAAACGCAAGCCTCAAACGCTATCAATGGCACAGACATTTGCAACGACCAAAGTCTTAAATGCAACTGCCCCAAAGCGACCTGTTAGATCTATTTGTAAATGTAATGGATGCATAGGACTGGAGTAAGTGTGTAGGCCAGGCCTACCGGGCTGTCGCCTCAAAGGCAATCAATGGCACTGACATTTGCAATGACCAAAGTCTTAAATGCAACTGCCCCAAAGCAACCTGTTAGATCTATTTGTAAATGTAGTGGATGCATAGGACTGGAGTGTGTCAGCCTGGCCTACCGGGCTGTCAGGAATTTGATACCGGAAAATCTACCTGGTCTACCAGGCTGTAGGGTTCAACAGGTTAAAGTAAACTCTCAGTTAAAGTCAGCCTGTTCAGAGGTCCCATTTCTTTCCGGTCTATATTTCATTAGTCTTTTTTCTGATAATTTCAACACCTTCAGAGGCGAATTCACTTAAAGTAAACTCAACATGACCCACACCTCCCTACAGCAGCCATAACCCGTGAAGACAAAGGAAAAAAAGTCTGATGGAGAGAGCAAGAGATGTCTTATTACGGCCTGTAGATCTGTCACTATATTGAGAAGATGCTTGGCTCTCTTAACCTGTCTTGCGTTGGCTGAGATACACAGACGCATGCACACAGCAGTTTCCACACTCGCCTCTCCTGGCCTTTCCCGTGTGCATTAAGAGCCCACAAAAACACACCAAGCCACTGACTACCTTGATACACACACACCACACTACTCCGGGTCCGAGTGGTACACAGTAGTCTTGCATTGGCATGAATACACAATACCTACTCACAGTCAGCTGTCTTCGCTCAGTTCATTGACACTCATGCACACAAAGACAGTGCAGACAGACATTATGCCCGATTTCAGTCACATCTTCAGATCACGTTCATTCCTACTCTTACATTCTGTGCACACCGTGACTAAATCTAGATCTAGTTAACTGTTTACATAACTACATGATCAGGATGTATGAGAAAAGGTATAACATTCTCAATTTGGATGTAAAGATGAAACTTCTTAAAGATGTTAACTCAATACCACTACCAGTAGCTTAGAGTTGGAGAAGCTCTGCTCAAGGCCAATAAATTTTTTATAACATTTTTTTTTCATCCCCTTGCCTTCCAGAGATTGTGTCCCCTGAAAACGTATAAAGTCAACCTTGCTTAAAGTCAACACTTTTTCTCGGCCCCGAGAGGTTGACTTTCAGCGGATTCCACTGTACTTGTATAACTGGATGTTTTCAGGTGTGATGTCTCCATGGACTATGTTTATTTAAGATATACAATCTGTATGTAGTAAATGAAGAATATTAAAAAAAAAAGTTGTTACATTTGTTGAGTAGGATGTTGTCAGGTTTGATGTCTGCATGAATTGTGTTCTGGTATCTCAGAAATGCCAAAGCTGTAAGCAGTCGGATAGTGATCTTCTTAATAGCACGCCAGTCCTGGAGAACAGAAAACAAGAATCTGACATTGCATATTCCCAAGTTTTTTAAAGATATTTAAGATAACTTCATGCATATAGACCAACGATAGCCCACAAGTGTAGTCAAATATGAAACAGAATCCATTTAGTTTTTGTCAGCTGTGATAGTTTAATTCTGTACACATTGAGAGATTCATTCCAGTCCACTTGCCTCTTTGAAATTTGAAAAAAGTTTAATGTCTGCCCAGTTATGAAGAAATTATGTTCAACCTGTTGATGGCTATGAGCATAAACACAACATTTCAAAGACTCAGCTTTAATTCCTAGATCTAATTAATCACTGCAATTTTTTAGCTCAGTGAAAACATCTATGACATTTGACTTTCAACTGATGACAAAGATTTGAACTCGACTAGACTAAAGGATAAGGAGCTTGACTTTGAAGAGATCACAGAAAACCCAAATCTGATCATGACTTGCCAAGGTTTGAAATTATGATAGAATCTCTTGTAATTTCCCTTACCTATGATGAAATTCTCATCTAAGAAGAAAATAATGTTTATGTTAACAATCAAGCAAAATAAACAAAACAAAACATGTGACATGTTTTCAGTAGAATTTTTTTTGAAAAGCTAGTTTGTTCATCTCATTTTTTTTTTTTTTTTTCTCAGTGAAATTTTGAGATCTCTCTGGCTATGACCAAATATAAGTTCATATATAAATGACAACAAAAGGGATTCTAAAAGTACTTATTAAATAATAATATATACCATATCGTGTGATTTTTGCTGTTTTAGCATATTTTCAAACATGACATTTTTGGCTTTATTCAAATCACTTTCACTTTGATTTCACACAGAATGAATTCTGAAATTCAGCTGGCATTCCTCACTGTCATGTCTAACAACTTACTTGTTCTTCATCAAGCCTCTTGGTCATCATGATCTGGGTAACTGACATCGAATTCAGGAGGGGAAACACTAAACACACATGTTCCCGTATCATAAATGCATTCTAGAATAAAAATTATGAAAACAAAGTAAAAGAAACAAAATTATTAAAAGACATATTAAATGATGATCTCTCTTTATATACATATGACCACAAAATATGACAGATCTCAAGATTACCTTCAAATACAACAGAATTTTGGTGATATAGCAACGTTTATACCTGGAATAAACTGATGAGGATCAACTAATTTAATGTTGGCAATCCCTTTCATCTGATTTATGCTCTAAACAGCAGAGATTTTTATACATCATTGCAAAATAACTGTAGCGTATATATCCCTTTAAGGACAACTGATCTGATGATTAAATTCAGTTTTGATATGCATAGCCTTGTTTTCCTTTAAATAAACTTAGTGAACAGTGAAGAACTCACTTTTTGCCCTTTTCCTTGAAACTACATGATATGAACATCTTGTAAAGAAAATTTTTCCTCCTCAGACTTATAGTAACAGGTTTGTCAAAATTTTCTGTGATTAGTATGCCTGAGCCTTATGCAAAACCTGCAAAACTAAACAATATTTGCACAATTTAGAAAAAACCCTTCCTATCTGTACCAAGAGACGTATGGTGTGAGAATTATTTCCAGGGTCTGCAGTATTCAGCCTCCTCAGTGTATCAACCTCTTTCAGTCCAACAGCTAGATAGGATCTGTGAGTTATCTTGACCTTTACTGGCAGCATGTGCTGAAAACAATCCTGCAAGTGCAAAGTTTTTTTTTGTTTTGTTTTTTTTGTTGTTTTTTTTTTATTTTTCTTTTAGCTATTATTTAATGCATAAACAGACAAGAACACTTTTTCATTACAGAAAAAACATAAGTTTAATTGCTTGTGATCTTGCTTTCTATTGGACAAGAAGAGTAGCAAACAGAAAACTGCATAAGACTAAGAGTAGCAAACGAAAAACTGCTGTGTTATATTTCAGAAATATTGTGTGCTTATGTTACATAACTAAAACTGCCCCCCCCCCCAAAAAAAAACGTGTTCCACATAGGAGCCAGTAATATATTCAGCAAGTTCCTACATGTTCTGTGTCAAGTTATGATTAAATTGACTCACCTGCACTACATAAGCACCACAACTAAATGTGTCAGTAAATATGTTGGCTTCTTCCATTCAAAAGTAAAGAGATCTAAAGATGAAATGACATTACTGTCACTTCCCGTAACCATATTGTACTCATAACCTGTAACCATATTGTACTCATAACAAAATAACAAGCGGTTCTATAGAGCACTACATGTGGACTATATGTTTTGAGTAAAGACAAAGAAGCCTTGCGAGGATCCCAGCTTACAGAAAACAATAAGAATTTCAATACTTCCCAGAAGCATCCATTTTTATGTCCATTCAAAGTAATAAAAACATCAAAATTCTTTGGATATCACAGGTGGTGCTATAGCCAGGGTTGCACAATACATTTTAGCTTGATGAGCTCACATTTGCTCACTTGTCTCTAGGATCAGTTTGTCTTTTTTTTTTTTTTCTTTTTCAAAAATATGCATTTATACTCACTCATTTTTTTCCTCCAGGCCAGTCCCAATTGTAAAATTTGTTAAACCACTTTTACTTCATTTGTTCAAAATGAATCCTGTAAAAAGATAATCGGAACCACCAAGGCTAATTTCTCATTGGAGATTCTACTGTGTTTGTATGCTTGAATCTCACCTGTGCTTCCATCACAACAGCAGACTGGCTGGTAGTCTTGGAACAAGATCGGATTCGATATCGATTAGCCAGCATCATTCCTGGCTCTGCCCAAAATTCTCCATTGGATCTTGTGAAGTGCTGTTCCTCTGTAAGATATTAAGCATATATTTAAGTAAGTATAATACACATAATTGCGTTAGAGGAAGTACCACTACTGACAATCCCTCCCCCACTCAGACTCTTTTTTTTTAAACTAACCTTAATATGAGGCTAATGAGTGACACTCTAGAAAAACCAAACAATTAATAATGATGTCCAATTTTTAGCTAAATGCAGAAATTCCCTGATTCTGTATGAGTCATTCAAAGTTTCAGACATACTGGAAACTACTCTTGCAAAAACTATGTTTACAATTTACCTTTTATTTGATCATTACTCATCATTCAACCAGCTACCTTAAAAATTATCCAATTACTCATCATTCACCAAATCTAACATCAGTAACATCCTGCTCTGTGAGTAGAAGGATGAACTGGGTTTCAAACCTTATTTATTGTCTTGAAAAAGAAAAAGAGTACACGTATTTTTGCCTAATGTATACAGCCCTAAAAATCAGCTTTTATAGGTGCATAAGGTAGTGAAATTTATAAATGGCTGTTCACTTCAGCACAATATTGCATAATTACAATAAAATTGAATCCTACTCCATCTCTTTAGATGAAAACTCCTGTCTGATCAAATGAAAAACCTACATACCTTCACTTGCTCTCTTTATTAAGCCATACTGTCAGTGTTCTGAACAAACTAAAACAGGAGTCAGGACCCAATAAATAAAGATTCTCAGTAAGTAATATAATATATACTACTGTAGATCAATGTCCAGTCATCAAGATTAGAAAATGGCATCTAGTTAGTTATTAAAACGAAATGTGATGTCCACTCAGTATCTTTATGGGATAACTTTCTAACTATGTGAAAATTTAAAGGAAATGTTTCAACTCACCATTCTGTGACACAATTGAGTGACTTGACTCATCATCACTATCCCTGTATAATGACTTAAGACCACATGTAAGCTGAGTCACAATGTGAGGGCTAGACACATCTCTCAGTAACAGAACATTACGAGTTGAACTGAAAATGAAGTAGTCAAAAGTAAAGAATAATTGCTGACCTTGCGTTCAAAATTTATGCTTAAGATGATATTAATAGCTAGTTTACTTCTGATTATAACTGACCTTTATCAGTCACTCTGAGAACAATGATGACTTTTTTTTGCCAATTCTTCATGAACTCAGATTCATGTTTTCTATTAAAATAAATTATAAAAGAAATTGTATTATGATTCCTCCAAATCTCAAACAAAATTTAAACAAAACTACCAGTTTCTCAGCAGTTATTCTTTGTGAAATTTTTGAAAGACTTATAGTGAAATTATAATCTTTATGCCGGAATTTACTATAACTATGTTGAGTACAGAAATAGAATGTAAAACTTAATTAGTTTCAAATTGTATTTGAATTTATAATGTGATGCCATTAGTTCGATCATGGTTTCTTTGGTTTGTCTTTTCTGGGACGGTTTTGTTTTGAAAAGATTCACTTGAACTTGAAATAGTTTAACTAGATAATTATGATACAAATTTGACACAGTGATAATATATGAAACAAAATCAGAACACCTGAATCAAGTGCATTTGAATAGTGACATCTCATATGTAACTACACTAAGTCACAGAGTTTCATTCAAATATTATGCTTTTAAATAATTAACTTTAAAAAATACACTCTAAAACCGTCATTAAGAAAACACTTAAAACGAAACTTACATTATTAAGAAAACACTTAAAATGAAACTTGCATTATTAAGAAAGAATTTTTGGAAACCATTTTTTTGCTATGTAATTTGTTATATATGCTTACAATGAATTAAAACAATGGGCTGATACGAAAACTACCCTTATAATGGATGGTTTTCATTTCCCCGATCGCACTTTTCTTTCACATTAAGCACAACCAAGACCAAGCTCAGGTACCAGACTAGTTTCTTTGGACAAAGAAATCGTCCATGTGCGCATCAAGTACCAGTACCCACAAGGTGCCAACAGTATGACACAACAAGCCCTGACAAAGAAATCGTCCATAAGGGCGTCAAGTACTAGCATCCATAATGTGCTGTACTGCAGTATGACATAAGACAGCCTGAGGCACAAGCCTGTAGAAATCACCCACCTACCGTCCCCTGTTTCACACCTCACTTGTTACTGGGGGCCCCAATCGAGTATGATGTGGTGCCATGTATGTGCATATGTGAAGCTTTTACAATTTCTTTGTTATTTACAGCCACTCAACCTCGGTAACAGAGGATGGAGGTGAAAACAATTCACATCAGTGAGGTTGCAGGTTCTGGAGGACACAAAGATTGAAAGACCTGCATTTTTTCAGTGACTCAACGGCCTCCTGGCTTCCTTTGGATAGGGAAGCCTGACATCTAGCCATCTTGAATAAGGATGAATATATTTCAAAAGTCCCATGTATGTGTTATGCATGTTAAAGGACCCTTGGCAGTTCAAAATCAATGAAAGAGTAAGCTGCATGCCGCTTCCAGGCAAATTTCCACATTCCAAATTCCTACCCATAAAAATTTGCAGCAAAAACAAGCAACTTCTAAAAAGCGGAGGTAATCCTACTTTCTCAAGATTGAAAGGCTTGAGAAAAAAAATAAATAAATAAATAAATCAGAGGGTAAATTGGCTTTTGTCTTTTCAGTCATACACTACAGACTTCCACTTGCAGCCAGTCAGTCAGCTGAACCAGCCATGCTCGTCAGTGTTTCTTGAAAGCCAGTTTTTGAGAGGTCAATACGCATCTTTCAGTTTCATATTGAAAACTGTGAGCTTCAAATTAACTATAAAGCTGTTTTACTTAGATCTAGACTGGCATTCAATGATGAATTCATCGAAACTAAAACATGTAAAAACATAAGACTAAGAGAACAGGTTTATAGCTGCAATTCAAAAGCACACTGATTCATGAAGTTGATGAAGGTTGAATGAAAAAGTTGGATATCTGCAGCAAGTATGCCATTCCAAGCTTAACTTTGTCTACATGTTTAATTTTGAAGAATTTTTTTGTAATAAGCAGAATAATAACAAGTAAGACAACATAACAGCTACATAACCACATATTATGCACACCTGCAATAACAACACCGACAAAACTGACAATGAAGTGGCCTTAAACAAAAGGTAGTAGTTCAGTTGCAAGGTTCTTCAATCAGGGGAGGTAATTAAACTTGTATCCCTGTTTCAATTTAGCTGCTTCGGATAAAATAAAACAGCAATAGAACGAAATGATTTCCATTCCCCGCAAATTTCATTTTTCAACCATTTTAGAGTGTATTAAAGATTTAAACTGTCCTTAACTGCTTATACTAACATGCTAGAAAAAGATGTTGAAGGACAAAATAAAGAAACGTAAATTTGTTCAAAAAAGGGCGATGAAAAGTATGTCTACCTGGTCTTTTGAGGTGTGAAGCTTGAACTGAAACTGTTCTCCATGATGATTCAGTAGAAGAGTCCCCAAAACCGGGCTGCCCTAATTCAGACTATCTGAATGATTCAGTTGCATGACTTAGTATCATGGTGACCTCCTAATACCTGAAACATATGTTACGCCCTGACATATGCGCCAGAAAGATTACCAAAGCAACACAAATCAGTTCATTTGTTTGGGCTAGATATAATTAGGCGGGGCTGGATTGGGAGGATAGAATAGATTTTGGACTTAATTTTTTTTTAAATTAGCACCTGTTAAGAATTGTGGTCCCTTCCTATTAAAACAGCTGCAAATAGATTTCGGGTGGTTCCACTTCAGTAGTATCATATATTATATTGAAAGCTGAAATTTGTCATGAATACACAAACCAATGAATGATACAGTGAGGAGTATCATTTGTTGTGAATAATCATGTGAGGCCTGTAGATATAAACCCAGGACAGGACCACAATTATAATCAGTGCTCTATTCTTGCTCAGAGTTACCTACTCAATCAAAAGGGACTACTACTGTTCACAATCATGGTTGAGCTAGATGTTGCCCTAGGATATTTTTCATTTATCTAAATTTTCACTGAAATACGGGTAGCCTTCAATTTTAATAATAAAAGAATCTCAGTCTTAAGAACTTAAGTGTCTAGTAAGTGAGACAAGCTTTTCTGTCAACAGAAATTTAGAATTTTGAAATTTTGCCCTGACAGCGGTGTCTCTGCAACTTTCCATCCAATTTTGAACTTCAAAGGTTCTTCAAGTATGCAACAGTACAGGGACCTCCAAAATACCCGTCCTTATCTCAGAAGGCTAAAAGCCAAGCTTCCTAGCTATGAAACCAGGGAAAAGTTGAATTACCTGGGATCCAAGAAAAATGCGGCCGCAATGCACTTTATGCAGCCGCATTTTTACCCACTTGCCGCACTTTTTGCCGTTTTGGCACTTTTTGGCATTGTTTGCCATTTTGGAGCATTTTCCCGCATTTTTGAATATATTTTAATGATGGAAGTGAATTGAATTCTTTGTTGATTTTGATTTTTTTTTTTTAAATGTGGCAGACTTTTCTTACCTGGCACGAAAACAAATAGGGGTCCTACATAACTAGTAGTTTCTTTAAGGCCAAGGTCGGCAGTGAAAGCCAAAATCCACATTTTTGAGTTGAGCAATCTTTTAATGCTGTAAATGTGT
>JBCAUA010086555.1:0-10620 GCA_038406235.1 Peronia verruculata | reverse complement strand
ACTCCAACCTCGGACCATGATGATATGCAAGGCTCCACTCCAATCTCTCACAGTCAGACTAGCCCAGGTTCAAAGTCCAGAACAGATGTGCAGATCCTCTCCAGTTTTCACATCTTTGCCATTGTCTCTACCTTTGTTTTAATCATCCTGACTGTGGCCGTAGCCCTCTGGTATCATCCACCAAGTAAGTCCTTCTTTACAGCCTATGCTCTCCTTGTCTCATGCATGGTCTGAGAAGATGCCAAGGATAGGGTGCGTCTTTTTTTTTCTTCTTTTTTATGTATTTTTTGTGCTATCGTTTTTATGATTTTTTAAAAATTGCCTTTTGTTGTCAGTATTGGGGATTTTGGTTTTATTGGTTTTCTTTGTGTTTCAGTTGTTGTTTGTATTTTTACACGCGATATTGGTCATCATTTTTTTTTTTTTTTTTGGTCACAGGATGATTTTGTGTTATTGTCCACTTATCCACACCTAGTTATGCAGATTAATTGACCATGTCCTCTCTACTTTACAAAGATTGACATTAATCATGTCTATGACTTTTGATCATTGAGATTGTGAGAAGAAAAAAGCAAGTACAACACAAATCATTTGATATACCCTACCATTATGATTCTATTGAAGAAATACACAGTTCTGTTTGCGTGTCTCACTCCTAATGACGTTAGTTGATGGCTACCATCTATGGGGAAGGTATGAGGCATCAGTTACATTTTGACGTTATAAGCCTGTGTTATTCCTGTGCTATTGAGTATTATTGATCCCGGTTTGAGTTGTTTTCTTATTTCTATATTTAGCTCCAGGTGTTTCTTAGCATTTGATGATTCAATTTCTGTCAGGTAGGCATAAACCAACTTAGTTTTTTCAGGTGTCCCAGAAATCAACCACATCAGTTTCTAACCCCCTTTTTTAAACTATCTATCTAGTAATAGATGAATGATATAACATTACACGTAACAATAATAAAGTGAATGGCGTTTGAATAACTTTTCATTCTCCAAGGGCTGGAAATTCTTCTCATGAGGACGAAAGCGATTTTACAGCTACACACGAAAAGCACGCAAACGTGCAATAGCATAGAACTAAGGTCATAATGTAACATACAGACATGATCTGAGATATGGTCACATACGTTAACAAAATAATAATAATAATAAAAGCCAACAACATGCTATAGCTTGTGAATATGACTGCCAATCGTCTTGACGTAATAGCTAGACCTATAGCTGCTACAAACGTGGTTTTCTTTTTCAATATCGACATGTAATGGTTTCCCCCTCCCCCTCCGCTAATCCCATCTAATCCACTAGGCCATGCAGTCGTTCGCCTGGCCATCTCTTCCTACGATGTGAGGTGACAGCGATATCGCGTTACTCTACTATCTGTGCAGAGCAACAATATCATGACTCTGAGTCACCCTGTTTGTAAAAGTCAACAACGTGCTATAGCTTGTGAACATGACTGCGAATGGTCTTGAAGTAATAACTAGACTTGTAGATGCCACAGAGGTGGTTTTGTGTTTCAATGTCAGAATGTCAAGGTTTCTCATCGCTAACTCCTATATTTAGCCCCAATATCATGACTGTGAGTCACTCTGGTTGTTCACTAGCTGTGTTATTTTTGTCCAGTTTTAGAGAGGCCACGCCAGAGAGCCTGTAGAGAACAGAACAGAAGAGAGAGAGAAGACAATGAGGAGGCAGAATACACGGAAATGATTTAACCAAACCTGCATGGACAGGACTTGACACTGAAAGTTGTTAGATTGAAATGCATTTTGAACGATTTCATGTTCTGCCGACAAGACCAGCTTTTACTGCTTTTCTGTGTGTTATTATGGTCCAGTGATATTGTAAGTATTGTTATTGTAAACAATGTGGTCCTGGTGAGACCTTTAATCCTTTAACATTTGTACATATTCTAAAAGAGTATGATAGTAAAACTGTCCAAACACAGTGTATTCATCACCGATCTGTGACAGCCTCGGCTCTGACTGGCCATCAAGGGACGTAAATAATTCCCCAAAATAGAAATTAGCGCTATAATCGTACAAACATAGTACATATTTCTGAGATCCATTCTGTCATGTGAACTGTTATAATGTTCATTTTTATGTTGGAGAAGAGGATGACGTCACTGGTTAATCAGATGAAGCAAAGACTGGGAATGAAAGGGAGACCAATGGATTCATATGATTGTACACTTAGTATGAGGCAATTAGTAAGTGTAATAGTTTGTTATGAGAATTAATCATTTGTTGTTTCATTGAAGACGTTACCCATGATGTCTTTTCATGGTTTTCCATTTAACTCTATATCTTTCTGTATTCAGGTAATTTCATTATAGTGTGCAAATACCATGTTCACATTAGTACACGCACGCCACTGGGACAATATTATGGATAATAATCTGTTAAAGTGAAATTGTTTGCTCGATGCAACTCTAGCCAGATAACGTTATCATCACTAGCAGCTTCAGAATGTGTCCCAGGCTGGCTGTGTCTATTGCCTTCCAGTTCTAGCTCTCGCCAATATTGGATCTCTCGGTACCACCGTTATGCAATCACTAACAACACTGTTCCGGCAAGTTGCTCACGCTCTGGTGGCCTCAGTGAGTCTGGAACACATTGCCTTATACTATTCACTTCATGCTGTCATGAAACCTTTTCTTCTGATCGCATTACTATTTTTGTTTTGTTTTGTTTTGTTTTTTCTTAATCAGCATTTGAAATGACACGAGATAAAGTGATTTTTTTGTGTGTGTCCGGCAAAAGCATGTGCCAAGGCTTATTAAAAAAAAAAAAAAAATCCCATTTGCTTGTATGTCTTTACATCAGAGCAATCTTAATGGGAAACCTCCTATATATATATATTTTTTTTTTTTCAATGAAGTACATGGTCCTCATAATGGAAAATATCTACAAATGGTAAATTCAGCCTCAGATTATGTTATCTTACTGCGTTGAAACTGCTGGCATACATAGGAATAGTATGTCTTGAATTATTTATTTTGTTCTCTAGCTTTTGGAGAGAGAGAGAGAGAGAGAGAGAGAGAGAGAAAGATAAGTTACAGAGCGAGAAGAGAGACAGAGTCGTATTACTTGTATATACACTACATATATATTTAAGCCTTCTGTGTCATGGTCTGAAAGCATTAATAGTTCTCAATGATTAAATCTCATGCTCTGTCATCACAAAAGAGCCTCGCAAACTCTCATTAATACAGAGTTAAATCATTAGAATTTTTGTTTGTGGTCCTATCATAATTCAAGTGTATTCATGTCTGATTTATCCAGTCCCTAGTTGTCCACTGGTGATTGCAGTATCATCTGATCTGGGGATGTTCAAATTTAATGCAAGCCATCGTGTAGTGCCTTGATAGTCTCTGTTAGGCTAACCTCTAAAAACAAAATAAATAAACAATCTCATCGCTTGCGAGACTCCTTCTCTACACATCTGTTTGCTATGTTTACCCCTGTCAGATCATTGTTTTTTTTTTTCTTTTGGTCCGTTGTGTACTTTCTCTTGACACATGAGTTTAACATGCACACTTTATCAATTTCCCTGCCAATCATCGGTCTCATGCGTGTATGTAGGCTTCCCTCTTCAGTATGTAACACAAAACCCCGGGAAACTAATCTCTAGATCATGAAGAGGATTATTCTTGAATTATACCATCCACCATGATTGTATCCATCCAAATGCTAATTTGATTTGATAAGGGCTTCCAAACTGCAAACCTCTTGAGTCCACTCAAGCATTATCTCTGAGTGGCGTTTTGTCCTTTGTTTCAATGGTGACACGTGGAAGCAGCAATTTAAATATCAACAAGATTTTTTGCAACACAGAGATAACCTGGCTTTTCGTGCTGATTATAATGCTATTTCAAGCAACAAATCTTTATGATAAGTTATAAACACATGATGTACTGATATAAACACATGATGTACTGATAACAGTGCATGTTATTGCATTCTATATGAATCGGTTATTTAACCAACCAGTTGCAACTTTCAGAACGTGATATGCAGGTACGAATTACAATGAATCTTTTTTGTTGTTGTTGTTGTTGTTGTTGTTTGTTTTTTTTAGTTTTTTGTTTGTTTGTTTGTTTGTTTATTTTTTTAGTTTTTTTTTTTTTTTTTGCTTTTTGTAACGTCATGTTAATGTTATTAAAAAAGATAGAAATGTTATTGCTTTTGAATTGACACCTACATCACTCTTATCATTATCATGCTTGCTTTTAACTGTCAATGAATGGTATTTGTATGACTGGTACGGAAACAAAGGATTGTAAGACAAATTCAAATACATAAATGTAGAAAATAAGATTAAAATCCAATTCTTTTAATCTATGTACATGTATTTCTTTCTCATAAATCTGTTTTCTGTTATGTCTAACATCTGAACACAAGTTTAAAAAAATGGAAGTTTCTCTTAATATTTTGGTATATGTTTTTATTATTATTATTTAATCTTTACGGAAAGGGGAAGAAGGCTTACGATGTGTATTTCACATAACTGGATTGTTACAGGACATGGACTCTTGTCTTGGGGGACTGGTATTCCTCACAATGTCCTGCCTGTCGGCCCTAGCAGTGGACATGTGTCCTCCGGGACATGTTCTGTACACTCCTGTCGAAGGTCCAGATATTTGTCTGCCATGTAATCCTGGAACGTTCATGCCAGGCGGGTACCACACTCGTAGATTATGTTATGACTGTTCCACAATAGAAAGTCCTGACATAGAAATCATGGTCAGGCCGTGTTACCCATTTGAAGATTCGGTTATCCACTGCATTGATGGATATTTCTGGAAAACATCATCTTTCATCGGAATCAGAGGTCATTGTCGGACATGCTCAAGCTGTCAGTTCCCAAAACTTCCCTGTGACAGGTTTAGAGACACAGTCTGCTGTCCAGGGGACAACTATGACGTCGTTACAAATGAGGACGGGATCCCAGTCTGTGTCCAGTTGTGTGGGCGGGGCGAGTTCTATGATTCATTTACTGACAAATGTGAGCCGTGCCCAGAGAACAGTTATATGGAGGAGGACAGACACACCCACACTTATTGCCTGCCTTGTCTGTGGCCTAAATCAGTGGCTGAGGTTATTGAACATCCCTGTAACAGAACACATTCTACTGTCATTGGTTGCAAAGTGGGCTGGTATAAACGTACATTTCCTGATTTTCCCTACACCAACTGTGTCCGGTGCCAACGATGTTCCCAGAACGAGTTTGGTCAGATCTATGAAGGTCGATCCTGTAATGAAACACACGACACAGTTTGTTGTGGAAGACCAGATATGATTGTAGTGGACACATCAGTAGGTCCTGTTTGTGCCCTCCCCCCAAAGAACATCAAGGAATTGATAAGTAAGTGTATTACATCGCTTATTATCCTCTCAGTCCTTACCTTCTCTAATCATTTTAATTTGATTGTTCATCTTCGTATGCCACATACTTCTTTACTGTTTCAGTACACTCTATATTTATGTCTTATTTCCAGAGTCACTGGCACATCATAGTATACATCCTACTGTAAATTACCAGAACAGAGAAGGCTAGTAAGACCAGAGTGAAACATAGAGACCTTGTATTTCAAAGTTTAATAACTTTAAAGTTAGCACTGGCAATAATCTCTCTGTAAAATTGAAAAGTTATACATATAACCTTTTGAATTGCCTAAATCACAAAATGGATTTTCATGATTTCATGGTTGAAGAAATGAGAAATTACAAAGTTATACCTTTATAATAAAGTTTTTTTTTCATTTTCCTTTAAAAAAAGAACGTATTTCAACGTTTGTTTTCCTTAAAACAATTCACGAACAATATTCGTCAATTCGTCCATTGACCAGTGACTTAGACGACTTTCTAAACAACTCACGTCCGTTTTATTTTCTGTGTGTGTTTGCCTACGTTCGTTTGTTTGTTTGTTTTGATCTTATACTGGCTCAGGGTATCATAAATGCAATGATCATATGTGTATAAATGGTGGACACGTTGTTGAATATAACTCAACGTTGAAAAGGTAACCGTCATCGTTACATATCATTTACTGAACATGATTTCATTTTATGCACCGAATTTTATTCCTCGCCCAGCTGAGATATATTGTATTCATTAATTTCACGTACTCGATCATATAAATACCTGGAAACATCCAGCAGAATATGTCAACTCCCTGCTAACAATAGAACACTCACTCATGTTTGTTGCCGCTTTACAACGAGATCCGAGAACTGTTGTCACCAGTCCAGTGAATTCTTTAAGTATTATGTATTCTTGTGTCAGTGGTAATGTGTTTGTACCCCCGTACTAAACTAAGACGGCTATTTCCAGCCGTTCGCTTGGTCGGAACAGATCTATTGATATCTTTGAACCTTTTTTCTTTAGTCCTGTCTGCCATTCGTTCGTTTTACTTTTCTCTCTTTCCGTCTTTCTTTCTTTCTATCTTTTTTTTATTTCTTTTCTACTTTTCTTCTTTCCATTACTTCAGTTTTCTTTCTTTCTTTCTTTCTTTCTTTTTTCCTCCCCTGCTTATTTTTGTTTTTCGTTCTGTGTCCTTCTGGTTTCTTTTCTTTTGTTCTTTCTTCCTTTTGTTCTATCTTTCTTTCTTTCCTTCTTTATCCATTCTATCATTTTTTATTTTTTTTTGTTCAATGAATGACCTACCAAGTTGATTGCTTTCAGGTGGTTATATCTCAACCATATCCTCAGCCCCAGTCTCAGGTAATGATGATATGCAAGGCTCCACTCCAGTCTCAGACAGTGACAGCAGTCCAGGTTCAAAGTCTACATCAGATGTGCCGATCATCTCCAGTTCGGACATACTTGCCATAGTCTCCATCATGCTATAATCATCCTGCCTATGATCGCAGCGTTTTGTTACTGCCATTCAAGTAGGTTTTGTTGTTGTTGTTGTTGTTCTGTTATTGAGAAAAAAGTGTTGAGTTCATTTTAAACAAAAAATCTGCTTATGCCATAAGTAGTTTTGATCTCGGTGAAGATGACTGCGATTGGGATAGTAGGCTCTATGTAGTTTGTTTGTCAAGCTATGTTTTGGTTGTTTCTTATTCCTGCAGTCTTGGTGTTGATCATGTTGCTTTTGCTGGTGTTCGTTGTCTGTCTGTTGTTGATAGACGGTGTACTAATGTCTTTAGTCATCAATAATATTTTTCTATAACATTTTTTGTTTCTCGACTTTTGTTCTTGTTATTTGTGTTGAGATTTAATGGTCCATCAGCACGATCACGGCTATTGTCTTTAATGCCTAACACGGTGAGTAACTTTACCTGTCAAAAAGGCTGATCAAACTATTAATAAAGTATAATACTGCACAGGCAATGCGTTTACGAGGTCCCTAAAAGGAATATCAAACTTAAATTTAGATAATCAAACATTTGCTCATAATTATGTTCTTCAACACGTTGAAGTTTACCCCGCTTAAATTAAGTCGCCAGATTTAAATATCCTGTATGACCTAAACTATAATGAAAGATGTACGAAGAGAATAGTGCTGACGTGATTTTACGAGGTATAGTGAGATGGAAGAGACTCAATAATCTGGCTTCCCTGTCAGACATTCTTCACACATCAAAAACTAAACTGACTACTGTTAAGTGTATTTGCCTCGTCAATAGAAAACAAAATCGCTGCTTTCCTCCACCAAGAAGTCGATAAAAATATAGCATACAGGACAAGGTAGTTAGCTTTTCGTGAACGTAGTTTGCTGGAAGACTCACTTTGACGGAAGAATGAAAAATATGAGTGGTGATAAATATAACACTTTATGAAATGAACTGCATTCAGAATAATGAATGGCCATTGTCATTTATAAGCTAGTGATTCTTCTCGGCTACCACAACTACTATTACAACAAACGTGAAGCCACATATTGGGCTTTCATATTGCACTCATTACAGCAGAGTACAGCGTCTGTTAGTAATGACCCTGTCCCAAGCCACTCTATAAATCATTAGTCCATAAATAAAGTTTTACATAAATACATCTATTCAACAACATGTGCGTTACTTTCTACGATGTATCTTTAATTAACCTACCAGAATTTTGCGAGTCATTGTTACTAGAAGAAAAGAACATTTTCTCTTGTTACCAACCAGATATTCTGAAATTTAAAGTGAAAAAGTAGTAGGCAGACGAATTATCTGTGCTTGTTTATCAATGTGGGCTGGCATCCAGCTCTTATCTTATGCACTCCTTGGTCAGACGTTGTCGTTCGCCTGCCCATCAATTACTATGGTGTGAGGTGACGGCGAGGCATTTTGTAACTCAACTATCTGTGCTGAGCTTTGTTCGCTGTCTGTGTTATCTTTTGTCAAGTTTCAGAGAGGCAGCGCCGGAATCTCTGCTGAGAGGAAAACAGGAGAAAGACCAAAATAGAAAGATGAGGAGGCAGAATACATCTTTAACAAACCTACGTGCACAAGACCTGTTATCGGAAGTTGTTACTTTGAACTACATATTGAAAGATTATTTGTTCTGGCCAGAAGATCAACTTTTTCTTTCTTTTTGTTAATCATGGATGATGGTGGTTCGATATTAGTCAAAGCTTGTATTGTATGATGTTTAGAAGTGCATTTCTTGGATGATGTAGAAAACGAATCCTTCGGATTAGATGAGGCTTTGAGAAAATTTGTGATTCTATAGAAGGCAAAATCTGTTGATTGAATGGAGCTTTAAACTTGGAGCCGTGATTGAATCATAGTTTTATCCCTTTGTTGATAGGAGTGAACTCCATTGCCAAGGAATAGTAGTTCTTTGTATCAGATACCAGTTGCCTGGGCATTCAATGCATTTATTTATTTTATTTATTTATTTATTTTTTTTTTATGCTAGTACCAAGACACCGATCCGTTTGCCACTTTTGGTACCAGAAGTCAGAAATTTGACTTTTATTTGTAGCAATTAAAGCAGCAGAAAATATTCTACCAATTTGCCTTTTTGCTTCTTGTTATTTTATCTTTTTTTTTTTTTTTCTTCTGTTTTTGTTGCTGTTGTTGTTGCAGCCGTTTGTTTTGTGGTTCTTCTTTCTTTTTTCAGATAGGGCTTTCATTCTCTTTTTTCATTTTTGTTTATTGACCTGGGTCAGCCAAACAAAATACACCCAACATCAAACACACTAGTTTGGGAAGAATTGGTGATGTGACAATCTCACTGTGATTCCAAATACTATCTGACCAAACCGAATTATTTTCATTACTTTGCATGTCTGGCTTTCGTAAGAGTCAAAGAATCAAGTTTAAGACAAAACCAATAACAAGGAGCACTCATTGTGCGCAGTGAATTGTGGAAGATTTTCTTCATACGTTTTTCGTGTTTTTCCTCTCTGTGTACATTTTTAAAAACTTAATAAAATCCAAAACCATCACCTCTCATGAACGTTCCTATAACGACACCAGCCATCGATATAATAACAGCCACCAAGACGGTAACAAAACGTGAATGAAACGATAACATATAGCAACATTTGATGATTTCTTTATCTATTTATTATGTGCAAGTCCGACCCTTTTCGCCGACGTCATAAATCTTTTGGACATCGGAATCTGAGGAATAATAATAAAGACAAACATTCTGACAGGACGAACAGCCGGGGTATCTACAGTAAAGGGTGTACTTTTTATCCATTATCAAGAACCTTGTCTGACATTTTCAATAGCACAAGAGGTCATATAGTTGAAATTTCTGCATGCATGCACAGAAAGCATTGTATTACTCCCGCGAAGTGCAGGATAGGTCATTTCCAATCTATTTTTGACCAATTCAGAAAGGAAGCAATCAAATTCAGTAATGTTGAGTTCCTGAGTAGCATTTTTTTTTAGACCAGACACTTTTCTGAGGGATCAGCAGTGTAGTATCTCAGACTCGACTTTATGTGTTTAGATATAACTAAAGAATATGAAGCAAGTACAATTTCAGTTTGATGGTATTGTTGTTGTAGTTGTTGTAGTTCTTGTTGTTGTTGTTGTTGTTGTCGTCATCGTTGTTGTTGTTGCTGGTTGTGGGGTTGATGTTGTTAAGTTTTCTATGTTTACTAGGATAGTTTCCTTTGAGATGATCTTATCCGTAGCTATTTCGTCAAGTTACCTCCGAAGAAACGTCAAAAAAATATGAAACAGCACTAATTGTCTCTCCAGCAAGTCTAAGGTTTTCATCTCTGGGCTAATGGAATGGTTTTGAACACTGGGCTAATGGAATGGTTATGAATGCCGCTCTAAAAAATAAAAAAAAACCTTCCAGCTGAACGCTCAGCTGACTTATACATGTGTTGTGCCAAACATTTTTGGCTGATAACCAAGGAATAATGGTATTCTTGGCTAAAGGGCTAGATGTCTGCCTGTAGTGAAAAATGTAGATGGTCTGACCTCTATTACGAGATGAGAAAGACCAGTAACATAACGACCCCCTGGCTCTACAGGAAGGAAAGCCGACCTCTAGCCTTCTCAGATAAAACAAATATTTGCAGACTTTATTGTGTACATTACATACCTTGGCACTTAAAAAAAAAAAAAAAAAGGAGCAAGATTAATCGGTGAAACGGCTGTGTCAGCAAATTTCTAAATCTAAATGTCAAACACTTTTTCTCACCAACCTGA
>JBCAUA010086544.1:0-10620 GCA_038406235.1 Peronia verruculata | reverse complement strand
GCCGTTCCCCCCCCCCTCTCATTTGTAACACAACCTTCCCATCCCCCCCCCCCCGCTCTTTCACTCCATGTATTAGTGTATATACCCGTCTGTCTTCTCTCTCTCTCTCTCTCTCTCTCTCTTTCTCTCTTTCCTTTTCTTACTGTCTTTCTTTCTCTTCCTAGTCATTCTCTTTTCTTTCTCCTCCAATTCTGCTCCCTTCTTTGTTCGCTGGTTGCGTCCCTCGTTACTCTTATCGAACATCTCACATGTCTGTCATCTCGGGGTTGATCTGTCTTCCACTTTCCTTTGTTTCACTCTCTCTCTCTCTCTCTCTTTCCTTTTCTCTCTCTCTCTCTTTCCTTCTCTCTCTCTCTCTCTCTTTCTCTCTTGTCAAATCTCTTTTTCTTCCTATGTCCTCTTTTCGCCCTTTTTTAAACACTGGGATTCCCCAAAATCTTTATCAACCCTCTCCCATCTCTACCACATCGACCATTCTTTCTTCTCTCTCTCTCTCTCTTTCCCTCTCTATCGTCTCTCACTCTTTCTCACTATCATTGTCTCATCCATCTTTGATGAACGTTATCGTCCGCCTGGCCCCATTATCGTCCGCAAGCAGCTGGGCAGCCGGGGGAAAAGGACGCTGCCGGTGACTTCCGGTTTCGATTCCGTCACCGGATGCGGAAATGGAAGATTCGCGGGGAATGATGGTGGGACTTGACAATCGCTGGCCGGGGTGAGAATGGGTCTTTCGCCGGCCCGCTATGTCTAAGTGCGAACTTGTAGTATCTCTGTGTGAATTGTAACAAAGGGGCGAAAACATCTGTGCCAAACTAAGATGACCATTTCACCGCCTAAAGACCTTTATTTTCTCACTGCTATCTCTGTTTTGTTCAACTCACTGACCTTTCAGACAGCTGCTTCAAACTAAATATCGTTACTGTCACTAAACCTGCACCAACAGATTTGTTCCGACCAAGCCGAACGGCTGGATATCCCCATCTAATTTTAGTAGGAGGGTACAAACACGTCAAACTCTCCATTACCAGTGACACAGAAAAACACATAAAAAGTGCACAGGACTGGTGTTCTCGGATCTCGTGGTGGAGCGGTAACAAACACCAATGAGTGTTTTATTTCAAGTAGGGGACACAAACACTCCGCCGAGGTTTTCCAGTACTTAGTCAGATATGAACTATTTAAGTCCAAGTAGTCAACTCTGAGGTAATCAGTGATCTTTTAGCACCTGTCAAACATCTTAATTGCTACCGAAGAATGTTTCGTACGTTCACTTATTTGAGGTTCAAGTAAATAGATCTTAAAAATCTATATAAATTTCAGAAACGCATTGCCATCGTCTGATGGCCCAATATCTGGAATGCTAAAACACTTGTCTATTTTTCACAGAATGAACCATTTTTTTTTTTTTTTAGACCAACTAGATTGCTTCCCTTTGCCAAGTACAAGAGGTGAAGAACAAACATTGTAAAGAAGAAGAAGAAGAAAAAAAAAAGACTTTTCTCTTGTTATCTGAAACATGTGAGGCAAAAAAATTCTGAAAAAAAAAAAAAAGAAAATTATCACGATAGGAAAAGGACATTTTCATCATATCATGAATTTTTCATAGTATTCTATTTCTTAAATTTCATATAACAAGCGAAAAAGTGATTTTTTTTTTTTTATTATTATTATTCTTTCTTTACAATGCTTGTGTTATACCTTTTGAACCTGGCAAGGAGAGGTAATTTGGCCGACGGTCAAAAAGGCTCACTGAAACAGCTAACTTTGGAAGATTGTATTCCAACCCAACTACGGAAAGCCAAACATTCGAACTGTCACTCAATTTTCCTTGCCTTTTCGTAGAATTGAAGTTGATGTTACCAGATCAGATTCTTTGTTCAATCAATAACTTCAAGCTGGTTGTTCTTGATAGTTAAACATCAATATTGTTACCTAATTGTTCGTCTTTTGGCTGAATGAAACTACAAGTAGCCAACCGAAAGTTAAAGTTCTGAATCTGAATCTTAATTCCTCGTCTTTCTCATCCGCGGAGGCCCGGGATTTATAAGTAGGTTCTCTGTCCCACCTGCAGGCGGTGTAAGCCCGCCATCGGTGGGGTGTCTCCCATGGAGTGCCATCCTCGACATTCCAGGGAAGACATTTTTTCTTTCTCCCTCTCTCTCTCTCTCTCTCTCTGCCCCCCTCTCTCTCTCTCTTCGTGCTCCTGTCTTCTGTCCCGCTCTCTTTCCTCTCGTTTTCTTGACGTGTGAACGTTGTCTAGCCGTGTTGTGACACAATATAGCCGTGATCGTGCTGATGTGTCGTTAAACCCCAACACAACACAACACAAACAACACATTATTTTTTCCTATTTCCCACCCCTTCCACCCTAACTTCTATTCGGTTAATACGTGCTAGCATCGTATCCATGTTCGCTCCTAAGACCAAAAGATTTTCTCATCTATATTCACGTCGCTTCTCTCTCTGCTACATTTCATGAAACCTCTATTCTCTCCTTTTTCCTGTTTACAGCATGATATATAGATCCCAGTCTAGCTAGCACTGTCTGCTTTATCCTCCATATGTGGCGTTGACAAATTGCCTCTCCGCTGGAAACTCTGGTGTGAGGAAAAAATTATGAGTCACATTTAGTTTTGATGCAGTTTGGATATTCACACACACCTTTTTGAAAATGAATGTCTACCAATCTTAGATATTACGCACAGGGCGTGAGTGATGACTTCTTTTACAATCTTTTTACAATTTTTCTCAGCCCACCCGTCTGTAAAACGGGTACCTGATGTTTATAGGGGAAAGCACAGTGGCGCTGCACTGCGACTACGAGGTCTGAAATGGCAAAGCCAATTTACCCTCTTGGAGATCAAGGGATGATACTTTTACTTTTACTTTACTTCCGGCTTTTGATAACTTGCCCACCTGTCACGTGAGACCATGCCCTGATGCGATTAAAAATTATGTGTTTTCTTCATATATATATATTTTTTTTTTTCTGCGCATTAAAGAACAGACACCCTGCTCGACTGAACTTGAAGGTGGTCGGAGTCATTTTGATAAACCAGCTATTACGTTTGGTAAAGTAACTTTTAGAGCTCTTCTTGTAGAGGAGAGCAGTGCAGCTTATTGATTCATAATTAATTATTATTCATTCTTAACTAATTATTTGCCATATTAAGCGAAAAAGCATTCAACTACTTTTTATAGCTCGTCCCTGGGAGTCAGGTTGGAGAATGTCTTTCAATGCTCTGTGGACACAGTGGTGCAGAGTCCTATTACTACAGTCTCTGTCATTTGCTGTAAAAGTATGGGAAGATTATTGTGAAAACATCCGTGGTGAAATTGACAATTAGAGGAATTTTGGCGAGATATAGTTAAGAAGAAAGATCCATTAGTTGTCCTTCATTATTGCGGACCATTGTATTTCAGAAGATCGAAAATAGTAAAATTATCTGTGATTGCTATATAGACGATTTTTGTGAAAAATCTGTTATGAAATCGATCTGTAGAGGGATTTTGTGAAGATGAAATGTTTAGAAAGATCCGTGGGTTGTCATTCATTATTGCTGACGAGCATTTCAACCCTTGGAAAAATTGTTAAATTGTCAGACGGTTTCTGAGCAAAATCTGTTGTGAAATAAATACCTAAGATAGCTATGTGGAGATAAAGTGTTATTTTTATTGTTATGGACAGTTACATTTCAACAGATCGGAAGACAGTTAAACTCGATGAAAACAGCCTTTTGTCAAAGACCGTCAGATTCCGTCCTGTATAGCCATTCCGGCTCATGAATGGCACCAGTGGTGTCCCTGATTATCCGGTTGTCAATCGATACATGCAGACAGCATTGTCTTTGTGTGCTGGTGTGAGCGAGACATTCTTGCCGCGGTGAGCATCAATGAATGTGCAAGAGTCTGCGGCCAGAAATTGCATGTTCCCGCTGTGAGAAATTCCGCTTGGGCAAGGATTGGCTTGGCTGACAAAACACAGCAACTCTGTTTGGGCAGGAGTTTTAACTCTGCTAAATATAATAACAACTTAATTAACTGTTATAGGCCATCTCTATCTTATTGACTCACATGAAAGGAGTTTGTCTTCACCACTTTTTTTTTTTTAAAGAGAAACACACACACACACAATTTAGTGCTTTAAAATTGTTTAACTACGGTCGAGGACCACCTGAGATAATCACCATGACAGGAAGTTGAAAAGCTTACCAAAACCGTAATCGCAACCAGAGTTTAATTAAAACCTTCCAGAGGAGAAGATAAAAGTTCTGTATGCAGTAAGGATTCCTTTATAAAGTTATAATTTCTGTATCCAGTTCACACGTTTGTACGGAAAATCCTTATGAAATGAAGAGTTTATTTTCTGAATGAAGGCAGGTTTCCTTCCTGAACTGAACATTTTTCATATAGAGCTGATTTTGGCACTGGTAATTTTTTCCCCCACGAGATGGATACTCTTGTATGTAGTAAACTTTAAAAATGAAATACTAAAAAAAAAAAAAAAAGTGTTATGACAAAACGGGATTTTAAGTGTTTTCATCGGCAAATGTAAGACTCAGGCTCTGTTGTCAGCATCTGTTCTTGTTTTCTAAAAGGCGAAACTTTGAGTTTTATTGACTTGTGTATGTGCTGAGTGTCAAGAAAAAGAAAGATAACGGTTTGCAACTAGGTCTGTTTTATGGTGGAGACAGACATTGTACAGGCGGTTAATGATTTTCCTGCACATTCCATGTAAACAAAGAAAAAAAAACAAAAAAAACAAAAAAAAGTTTAATGATTTTCTCATGTATTTCTATCACAGAGTATTAAAAATAAATTCTATGTGAGAAATATACATGGAGCCAAAGTGATCGAAATTCCCTGTACATCGGTGCAGTTTTAGATTTTTTTTTTTTTCAGTGTTGAAAATACTGAGTCTCTTTTTGTCGACGTTGAGGAGCTTAGACTTTGCTTTTTGGCTCTAGACCAGATCTTCAATGCTGAATGATGAATAATTCTGATCAAACTTCGCTACTGTTTTGCTCATAAGTTTCTGTCTTCACTATGGTAATAATGGTTTGCAGTAACTCTGTAAATATGAACTGTATAATCAATGAAATAATAATATAGTCAAAATTATCATGGTAATAGTTACTTTGTCAAGTATGTAGCTCATTTCATGAAATAAATGAGAACAGTCTTATTGTTGTCTATTAAAGTGATGTAATTTTGTTCTATCCTTGCTAGCGAACTGTGTTTTATACCTGTTTATGACAAGCAAGTCCCTAATCCATGTAATATGTCTAAGAACAGGTTTAAAGCACTCACCCATAAACAACAGGAGATAGAACTCGATAGAAAGTTAAGAAAGTGGACATTCGTTGAATACATGAAGCCCTCAGAATAATGAAACATAGCACGAGATTTCTAGAGATTATTGTTTTACCAGGTACCAGACGTAGTGCATTCATTGTGGGGAAGAAGATTCCATTGTCAGTGTGTTCAATCCTCCAGAGAGCGTGTGTCTCTGTGTCACATTCAACTACACGTACTCTCATTTCTACACACGGCAGCCTGCACTGTGTAACCTACACTTAGATAACAAACACCTGGTTCCTTTTGTTTTCACACAATTTTCTAAATGCCCTGACATCGGAAATACTCCAGCATTCCTTTTTTTTTTTTTTATGTCATGTTAATTTATATTTTTAACATTTTATCAGATCTATTTTATTTTAGCATTGCACATAGTCAATGTTTGTCGTTGTTGTTGTTGTTGTTTTGTCTCCCTTTGTCTTTCTTTTCTCCTTCTTTTTAATAATTTGTTCATCCTGTCAATTTAAAGATGAGGTGTTGTTCTTTTAGTAACACTTTATTAGTAGTAGTAGTACATGTAGTTGTAGTAGTAGTAGCAGTAGTAGTAGTAGTAGTAGCAGTAGTAGTAGTAATAGTAGTAGTAGTAGTAGCAGTATTTCGTGTAAAATTCAAAAACTGTCTTTTCACGATCCACCGTTCCGTCTATCTAAAAGACAGCTCCAGCCACCAGCTACATTAGTTGATGTGTAGGTGTTTTATAACGTTAGTGATTTTTATCGGCCAGCCTCTCTATCTCTCCCGCTAGTGTCTAACAAATTAATTACATTTACATTGGACACAGACCGCAAACACTAGAAAGGCTGTGTTAATCAGCCGTGTTTCCGGGCAATGCACGCACGCTTTTCTGTGGATGTTAAAATGTTAGAGACAATATTGCCAAGGGCGAATTTACCTCAGGAATCCATTACAGCAAAATAAACCTTTTGTCGAAGAGGTGCCCTGGAGCAGTGTATTTTTGTTTGTTTTGTTGTTTTTACTTATGTTTGCTTGTTTGTTCCTTTTTTAGTGAAATGTTCAGAAATACTGTCGCTACAGGGCGTTGTTGTTCTTGTCGCTGCAACTGTATTTTTAAAAAAAAATTTGTCTATGTTTTATTATCATTATTATTATTATTATTGTCTTTGATATTGTTGTTCTGTTGATGCCGCTACTGCTGTTGTTGCTGTTTTAGTTGTTGTTGTTGTTGTTGTTGATGTTGATGATAATATTTATGCTGTTTCCTGACGCTAGCTATCCGGGTGTGGTTACTTGTTGTTGTTCTTCTTGTCTGCTTGTAACAGCTTTTTTTTTGTTTGTTTGTTTGTTTTTGTTTGTGTGTGTGTTTATTTTATTTCATTTTTTAAATGTATATTGTCTATTTATTTATTTTTTTTTTATTTATTCAATTATTATTATTTTATAATTATTATTATTATTATTATTATTATTATTATCATTATTTTGTCGGTGTCATCGTTTCCTGTTATTGTTGTGAAGGCTTTTACGAGAAAATCCTCTGTAATAAGAAAAACTGTGAGCCAGTGAAAGAACTGATGTGGAAATTCTTCTGTCACAGGATCCGACTTCATTCATCCCTTTCTTTACGTATTTTTCCAGAATATTACCTCACGGCTCTCTTGTCGTTGTTGGCCATCTAGTTTGGTCCTTGGTGTCATTGTAAGAGGCTTACGCTTACGTGTTTTCTCGTCGCTGTTCTATTGTTCCTGATAAATAATAGAACTCCCAAATACGCCGAGCTGCTGCTGTAGAGTCCAGAAACACGACGGGCTCCGCCACTGAGTAACGTCAAGCCTTACATTTCATCTCACCGGGATTACATTTCAGGCCGTGATGTTCTCGACCTCAGAGAAATAATGTAATCAGATATTGTCATTGTAATAAAATACGCCATAAATTTACCAGTGAAAACGTGTGTTCAGCACAACACAGTTTTTATTATTATTATTATTATTATTATTATTACTCCTATCTAAAGCCATCGTATACAGATGCAATTTTTTGTAATGTTCTTATACAAGCTATGCCATGCTCTCCAAGGTCGTAATGTAATGTAACATACTTTTTATTTATACATCTAGAACTGTCCCAGGATCAATCTCTTCCGGTTCGAATCCTAATCGATTCCTACATTTTGTCCTTGAGAACGACCATTTACACAAATTTCCTGACTCGATCCACGTAAAAATGGGTATCCGACTATAGACTCAGAGTATTATTGTTAAACTGATGAGGACTTTGAGCACCTAACAGGCCGCCGCCTCGTATGCTACCCAGGAAACTGAGAACGTTTTTGTGTCTCTTTTGGGTCTGTCAGGGTAATAATAGACAATAAAGCGCTAGATTATAGAACCTGCACTGTATGGGGATAAGGGCAATATAAATACTCTCTGTTATTATTTCCATGTGCAGTGCAGCCTCTCTTGTTGAGACGTAGTTCACTTCATGTAAAGATAATGCATTTTGTTGTTCCGGGCTTGTGGTTTTTCGTGTTGTGATTGTTATTTTTTTTATTGTTGTCCTTACGTAAATCTGCAAAAGGCATGAAAGACAATGTCTGGCATCATTGATTTTGTACCCTTTCCTCTTTCTCGTTCTTCTTCTTCTTTTTCTTCATCTTCCTCCTCGTCTTATATCTGACATTATTATGTGGAGAGGGAGGGCAGGTAGAGACATGTACAAAATTAGGCCAAGGCCAATAATTGCTACCAGGTGGCCAAAGAATCTGTGGCTACCAATTGGTCTTGATACTGTAGCTCAAAGCTCCGGACTATGTGCATAAACTCTATATCTAATCCTAACCTCTGCCCTACCCCCATTACCACTCTAATGCTAACTCTAACCTCAACGTAATTTCAACCCTAATCATAAGCGTCCTAAAGTCTCATAGCCTGGTGTAGAACTTCTCCCTTCTGGAGTGCAGAATCTAGATCCACAGTCTACAAGGTCTAATCTAATGTCCCGAATCAAATCAAACGATGTCATTTGATTGTCAGAAAGGAAAACTCAGAGGCAATAGACCACTGTTTTGACCACCTAGCCTCAGTAGTGAGTGCCGGAATATTAGATTGTGATGCTTAGGTAACGAATGTCCACGCTTGTCTGCTTCAGCGTCAAAACAACTCAGTTCGGTGATTTTTTCGCCTGGACCGACTCACAGGCCCTCCCATTGAGGGATAGGAGGACACGAAGATCGAGGACCTACATTTTTTCAGGGCCTCAACAGTCCCCTGGCTTCCTTTGGGTAGGAAAGCCCGACGTCTAGCCTTCTCGGATAGGGGGGAATGTATTTCGGAGGTCCCGTGTGCCTGTTACACACGTTAAATTGTGGAGCCAGAGAAAGATGCGGAAACTGCTGTGCAAAGTAGAATAGACAAATACATCAATAAACCAACCAATCAATCAATCCATGAACTAATTAGTTAATTAATTAATTATTAACAAATGTTAATAATGATTCTATATTGTTTTGAAGGAACCGACCATTTTTCATGCGCCCTTTTAAATCAAACTAAAGGCCGTCAATCAGCAAAAGAAGCAATTCAATAGATAAATAAATAAATAAATAAATAAATAAATAAATAAATAAATAATAGAATAAATAATAGAATAAAAAGGAATCAAAGCCCAAAGTGTTTTCACCCTTATATTTCCCTGCTCCTTTCCTTCACCGACTTACCGACTTCCCATTCATTTATCATAAGGATCTGGCTATGATGGTTTTCCACGGTCTGAAAAATCGGACATTGATTGGAGAGGCCGTCTCCAGAGAGATCTTTTCCACCTGGAATTGATTGACTTTTCCATTTCGTGACCCGAGTCTTCAGCCAGAGAAATCACTTTTTTAAGGCAAATAAAAATGAAAGGTGAGGAAAATATAACATTATTAGATCTTGGCTTTTCGTTATAGATCATTTTGATTAATTTTCGATATTTAACAGGACCTCTCGACGATCTGCTTATTTGTTTTGTTTAAGTTTGAGTTTAACGACACATCAACACGTTCACGGCTATATTATCCCAAAAGAGGTAAGATACGTTCAAATTTGCGTGCCAAAAAGGCTGATCAAGTATGTAGAAGAAACGAGAGCAGCACAGGAAGTGGAACAGAAGACAGGAGAAGGAGAGAGAAGAGAAAGCATCCTTTTGGATAGTCTAAAATAAGGAACGGAGTATTTTTTCAAATATTTCATATACATAAATATTCTTCAGCACAAGAATATTTCTATTTAAATTTTTTATTCATAGTTTTATAAAAGGATTTTTTCCCCGTGAATGTTTTTAAATGTGGGTCAGAGGTCCTGGGGAAAACATAAAAAAAAAAAATTACCAATCTTTTGACAACAAGAGAGTGGGCTGTCAGTTTATAGATTAACATTTGACAACCTTTCAGATAGAAAGATGGGCAACGATGGCTCAAAGCCATTCCCTCAGTAGAAAGGCTGCTACTTAAAACCATTTAAATACACATATATACATTCATGTTGTGGCGTGTTGGCTCAGTGATTTGTGCTACAGCCTTTTGGAAGCAGATGTCGGTGATTCGAATCGCAACGGTTGCATGTTGTATCCTCAGGAAAGATACTCAACACACGATTTTCCTCAACCCACCCATCTGTAAGATGGGTACTTGATGATGTAGATCGGGGGAAATACAGTGGTGCTGCACTATGGCGACGCGGTCTGAAATGGCCAAGCCAATTTACCCTCTTGGGGGGTCAAGGAATGATACTTTCACTTTTTTTTTAATTAAGAAAAGCGCCAACTGATATGAATCTTTAATGATTTGACTGTTGTTTAATAAAAATTCATCTTTGATTTGACGACTTTTATGGTGCCCTGCTATAACACCGTTGAAGAAACGAGGAGATTTGAGAGTCGGTGAAAATAGAACAAGAAATTTGATATTTGAGCGACCATTAGATAGTGAATAGATCGATTGCTGGCCTGAGGTCTAGGCCACACAAGTTGTGCAAGAACTATTGTTGTCAACGTGAGTGCCACTGATAGCGCCCTAATATTGAACAAGGGATCTCTCGGTATTCAGGGTCCAGAAAATGCTAACAATTGCTTCAGAATGCGTGACCTATAATCAATACTCCACTACTCTATTGATCCTGGTCCACACTCTGTGAAATCATGCAGCATTTCTTTTTTTCTTTGCCATTCTTTCCTTTGCGGTAAGGAAGAGTGAGTGAGTGAGTGAGTAAGTGAGTGAGTGAGTGAGTGAGTGAGTGAGTGAGTGAGTGAGTGAGTGAGTGAGTG
>JBCAUA010086533.1:0-10620 GCA_038406235.1 Peronia verruculata | reverse complement strand
TTAACAGGAGGAGTCCTTCAGATTTCTCATCCAAACGACCAATTGCCATTGTATTTTCTGGGAAATCTCCCAGTCCGGAAAGTAATTTTTTGTTTCGCCGTTTGTTTTGATTGTTTACAAACTGACTTAAATACCCATAGGGCTTATGTATCATGAAATGTTGAACCATTACTTGTACTGGCCAAAAAGTTCTTCGAGTTTTTGCTTTCTGTAAGAGAATATCTCTTCTAATTTTGGCTTTACTAAGATAGGCTGAAACCATTTACCTAACAAACCAAAAGGAAGCTTGTAATCTATAATATCTTCCATAAGAACACCACCTTCAATTTGTTTTAAAAAGTGTTTGTGATGCCATAACTTATATGGCCCGAAGCGTTGTTCGTCTACAAAATATTTTTTTGGAATTACATGGGTTATTTCTGTTACCCAATTAGTTTTAATTCCCAAGACTGGTGTAACGATGTACTGAATAATTTGTCCGGCATACATGGGTCTGTCTGCACCGGATAGTATTTTAAAACCCATATAATCGGGAGTAATTGTTTTTAAGTTTTTAGGATCTGAAAGAAAGTCCCATGCTTGGTCTAGGGAAATTGGAAGTTTTTGCGTTTTATGTAAAGTAAATACAGCCATTAATTATTGAATACAATATAAAAATTTAAAGAGGTGGCAAGACACAGCCATACTGCGTAAGGAGCAACGAATAAAGAAAACAACTTTAATTTTGAATAAATTTGGGAAAAAAAAAAAAAAAACCAAACCACAAAAAAAAAAAAAAAAAAACCAATCACTTAAACTGGTGACAACACATTTCATAACTTGGAGACTCAATCCATAATCTACAGCGTTGAGAAAGTTATCCTCTTCATATGAGAACAAGATGAAGTTTTAACCATCCACTTTCACCTCCACTGCACTACTTAGTAAAAAGATGTCCAAAAAATAATTTGTTTTTCTAAACTTATGTTGAATATGAAGTAAAATCATGAAAATGTTGGTTATCAGAGAATGATTACTTGATGTGACCGAGGGTGATACGCGGTGACGTAAGGTGAGTGGAAGAGGATGAATAAGAGAAGAATGGCAAAAAGATTAGGCAAGGTGGGGCTGGTTATATGAGACAGGCTGGATATCTGTGAGAAGATTCACCATCCCCTGGATCCCTCCATAGTTAAAAACAGATATATATGTTGGGTGCATCCATATCAACCTATTTCTTACTTCCGTTCATTGATTATTTGTGAAATTACATGAAAATATCCTGCTGCGTTACAAATCTGTGATTAATTTTTTAAAAAAGTACAATTGCGATTATTTCAGTTTCTAAAGAGGATAATGCAATAATGTTACAGACATTTAGAATTTGGATGAAATTATTACATGTTAAAAATTAATTTTCTTTTGCTGTTCACATTTTCTATCGTTCATTTCATTTTGCCAAATATTCACAAAACTTACTGGCATTTTTCTGATACATATTGCCTCAATTTTCATTTCTCTTACACGGTGAAGTTATATGCAGTTGGATAAATAAGAGTGGTGAGTGGGACTAAAAAAAAAAAAAAAGCCCTGACATATTACTTTACGGGATTTAGTTTTAAGACTTTCATTACATTACTGCTGAAATAAACATTTCTTCCACAAGGGAAATAACTCTGAAGTTTAGTGTGTACAAATTACGAGTTATAAACCAATTTATTAGATCCACACTGGCGATCATTTGAACGTACCTACCAATACTTTTTTTAATGGTATAGCTAAATTTAAGACCAAAAAAAAAAAAAATACTGGGATTTGGAAAAAAGTAGAGTGAAAAAATGAATCCAACACAACAAAGAAAAAAGACGAACCACAAATCTCAACCAAACTCAATTGCAAGAGAAGCAAAGGGCAATAACTATACCCGATGGCGATGAGGCACCTGCGCTCCCTGCAGATTTGCTTCCCCCTTTGGAGGTGGCGGGAGAGAAAGAATAAACATATAACCAGTTAAGGCACAAGCAATAAACCCTTCCCTGCATAATATATAGGGCAATTTCAGCAAAGGTCATAGTTCATATTATCGGCCATCAGGTTTCAGAACATACAAATACACAACAAAAGAGGATGTGGGGTGGCCACCTTTTATTTCCTAGTTGCAACTACATAACTCAACATTCAAAAACCCTCCAAACTTTCCAGTGAAATTTGTTTCATCCACACAATAACAAATCTGAAAGCAATGATATGAGATGCGACAAAATGGAATCAGGCCCTCCTCAAACTGGGGCGAGTGGAGAAATTGTGTGTTTTTCAACAGTGAATGAATTTTTAACGAATTTTTTCCTTCACATAATACTTCTACATCTTTCTGAAAATGCATTTCAGAGTTAAATTTGTTGAAATAGATTGAGTAAAAGCCCAAAAATTGTAATTTAGTGGCATGGCCCTAATAAGGATTAAAGAGGATTAACAAAAGTGATCGGCCATTTTCTCACTAAATTCAGCTGCAGCAATGACAACACGCAATGACAACATGGTGGTTCAAGAGATGCTTGCTTTAGATCAGTGGTTCCCCAATATTTTTGCACTTGTGGCCCTTGTCATAAAGCTTGAGCCTTGTACCACCCCCTACTATCACTAGCTTGATTAACATTCTGTTTTCTGTGGTGGAGGGGGCAAAAGAATCCAACAAAAACTTTACTCAAGAAACCTGTAATCATCTATTAGTAAACTAAATCACTACATTCGTCCAACCTTAATTCACAAAATGAACACAGTTATTTTTACAATAACAACAACATAGGTTTCAACAATAATTCAGCTCACTTAATGGGATTTTATCTCAGACCACCTCTGGCAAGGATATGCGACCCCTGCCAAGGCTTCCTGAGCCTCGAGGGGGGTCGTCACCCCCACTGGGTCAGAACCCCTGCTTTAGAAGCTATCTAAGAGGGCATACAGAAAAACAAATAACAGAACGGAGTTTGTCACAGAAAAGGCCCTTTTTCATTCTTTTCTCTTTATAATTTGAAACGTAGCATTTAGCGTCAATATTATTTTTCCCAAAATCTGCATTGCCAGGAAGTACAAGTCAAAAACTATGACCAAAATTAAAAAAAAAAATAACAAAAAGAGAGGCATAGCCAATCCCTTACCTGCTGGTACCCGTACAGGCACTGTGTTGCTAGGGAGGCTGTATGCCAAGGTCCCATACGAGCGTACACGGATGCTGTACTTGCCGCTGTCCATGTCCACCATCACGGCATTATTGGTCAGGTTGCCTTTGATCAACTGGGGATAGTCCTGCCATTTTGTCTGATCGTGTTGGTACTCAATCCTATACCTGAAACACAGAGGGGGGATTGGCTAGGTTTATGTTCTAGTTTAACCATGCATTGGTACGACCGCGGCAAATATTGGACTAAATCAACCGGGAAAGATATAAGCAAATCAGATATACGGTCTGTTCACATTCACCATGTTTTGTACAATCCAGGGATGTCAATATGTCTACATGAGAAAGTAGGAAAAGTTCCTGGCATATTCTTTAGCAACACGTAAAACTGAAGTACGTTAATAGTAAATAATACCGGATTTGGGGCCAACAGAGAAAGTACTGACAGCCAAAAAGTAGGAAATCCTATTAAAGTAGAAAATCTGACATCCCTGACAATCAACTTTCAACCAAAATCAAAAATACAGCCATCTTCTTCTTCACATGACAATGGCTTTTCGCATGCACACATATATCGTATTTTATACAGACATATCAGAGCTGGTGACAATGATTTTTATGTTGTGTATTATGTAAATGTTGAGGAAAATGATTGACAGATGATAATGTACGCCCTTGATGCTCCTCCTAATTTCTTCTATCAGAGGAAGAACTTAAATGTTATCAGACAGTGTGATAAGTGGTCTTTCACTTGAAATAGAACATACAAGTCTTCAGTCACTATTCAGGGATGTCAATCTGTCTACATGAAAAAGTAGGAAAAATCACTGGTACATTGTTTAGCAACATATAAAACTGAAGTATGTTAATGGTAAATAATATCGGATTTGGGGCCAACAGAGAAATTACTGACAGCCAAAAAGTAGGAAATCCTACAGTAACTAAAGCAGGAAATTTGACATCCCTGAGTGTTAAAAATCCTCAGCTTAATGTACTTGAGAGGATGCCTTTCATCTGACATGCACCTTGAAAATCATCAGTCTTGTTACATGAAAGATGATTTAAAGCTACTGTCAATTTGCAAACTGGGCTCAACAAGAAGAACAGAGACCTGGTTATAGATGCACCATTCAATGAAACAGAAGAAGAAATTGGGCATATTCAATTATTTGGAATAAACAAGTGGCTCTCACAAGCTCCATGAGTTTTTCACAGGCTGCCATGAGAACTTGACTTTTAATTATAATAAATTGTTGCTTCATGCATAGCCTGGGCCGGCCATGAGTTTCCATATTATAAAAAACTGGCAAATGTCTTGCGGCAGGCAAATGAGTCAGAAGTCATGCCAGGCGATAAAGATCTATGGCCCTTTTCATCGTTTTTGACTAATTTCTAACTAAGATACTAAATCTTTTCTTGTTTTCACAAAATGACAATTTAACCTTTTTTTATCTGAAAAAAGAAAAGTTTTGGTATTATAGTTGGAAAATAGTGAAAAACCGTCAAAAACAGCTGTGACTTGAACTCAACCAGCGCAACTTCTGACTCATTTCATTTGCCCTGGGGGCAAGACATATTCCTTCAGAAGGGCATGCCTACTAGTAAATGTGAGTATAACTTTCCTTACAAAGTGTAGTTCGACTACCGCCGTTTTACAGCCATCTTTTGACCCAATGTAAACCTTTCCGTGTGACACTTTGATGGAGAGTGTATTCCAATCATAACTGGTAGTCATTACAAAGCAATGTACTGGTGACAAAATCTGGTGCATGTGATTAGGTCTTAAGGGTGCTTTCAGATCAGACTCAATTTTTTTTCACGAGACAATATTAAGCTAAGCAAAACTCAGTTTGCCATCAGTGCATCAAAACAGCCTCTACCATCAAAAATATGGGGGGGGGGGGGGGTAAAGATGAATGTCTCTGTAACCCAACATCAATACCACTGCTATTACTAAGGAATCAATAACAACTAGAGTGGTTCACTTACGAAAACATTGGGACGGATGAGTTCCGTGGCACTTGCCACCTCAAATGGATATCCTTGTCCCTCACCTCTGCTGTCAGGTTGGTCGGAGACGAGGGCCGTGGGCCTGTTGGAGACATGATACGAAGGACTAAGAATTACACAGCCTACCTGAAATGATGAACTAAGATTGGAGAAGGTAGCTAGAGATGTAGAACTAAATAATATGGAGCCCTACGGGGACAAAGAACTAAAGATCATAAAGCCTACCTGTATGAAGGATTATACAGCCTACCTGAGTTGAAGAGTTATGGATTATAGACAGCTTGCCTAAGATGAAGAACTAAAGATGGTAGAGTCATCTGAGATAAAGAACTGAGGATTATGATTATACAGTTTAATTCAGATGAAGAAATAGGTTATACAATCCACCTGAGATGTAGAACTAAGGAATACAAAGCCCATCTGATATGAAGAACTAAGGATTACAATACAGCCTACCTGACTTCAAACATAGATAATTATATCACTCACCTGCGATAAAAGAAATACACTATTTTTGCCGAAAATTTGTGTATATATAGCATTAAACCCAGTGGTAAAGTGCTATCACAAGAGAATCCTCTCTTTTTCATTCCTTATATGTGAAAATGCTGCTCAATAAAATTAATAAACTCTCTCCAAAAAGGCATCTATCAAACATTCTATCAGTTCACAGAGCTGGGTGACCTGACTAACAAGCCAGTAAACTCTCAATGTCTTCATTAACAAATCTCCATAGCAAGTCAGAGACTTTAGATGCTGCATGACTGAGATCTGGCAAAGTGACCATAGGTTTCAATGATTGAAATGGATACTTTGTTAGAGATGAATGTTCTTGCTACACAGATATGGATGTGGAAAAGACGACCACCCAGCATGGGGCCACCTTCTGTGAAAGCAAAGACTTTTGGACTTAAACTGTATGAGAATAAGCACTATTTGTCTCGCGGCCAGTCAAAATGAGACATAAGTCGCTGGTCTAGGACTGAGAAATCGAGCTGAGGGGGGTCAGACATCGAAGTTTTTTTTATTGGAGAAATCGAAAGTGCTTTCATCTCTGAACATGACAACACCAGTCTTACCCTCGATTTATAAATATTTCCTCATTAATATCGGGTTTTAATGGGAGGAAAGTATGTAGATTTATTTGTTAGACCGTTGATTTAAACTTGATTTTCTCGGAACTTCGGTCATTGCTGGGGGGGTCCCAGCTTGTCTGTTTAAACTGCAATATCTCTGGCTAGAATAAGGGAAGCTCAAAACTTTTTTCACCATCTGAAAGGTATGAAATAAGCTTTTACAAGATATCAAAAACCTCATATGGTGAAAAATCGACATACGCCTTATTTTTACTGGACGCGGGACATTTAATATTTTTTAAATCTTATAATTTCAACCTACTGAGGTTTTTGGATACATTCGGGTAGTAAGGGGTACCGTCCTCTCGAACAGGCAAGTGGTCAGCTGCACCAGGAACATAGCCTGAAAAGAGAGAATTTCGATATCAGTACAACAACCAATGGGACATCAGGATTCCACTCACATCAATCTGCCCTGGTTCCCAGAACAAGGAATTTGTTGATCACCCAGGGCAGACTATTGACAATATATCATTAAGGATGTAATTATTGCTGTTAATAGATCTTGCTTATAACAAGTCAATTCCAAATATTTTTTAACTTAAGCCAAGGCTAAAATGGGTATCCAACTTCATATTGTAATGGTGAGACTGGTAGCTATTTAAGCCTTGTAAGGCAGCCACCCTGTATGGCCACTGAGGAGATATGTGGAACCTCTTGGTCTGTTGGCACAACAATAGGCTAATAAGGCTGTCAGTTTGTACAATATGAGAATAAGAGCTATGAAAATGTCACCAGGGATGTCAATCTGTCTCCATGAAAAAGTAGAAAAAGTTCCTGGCATACTCTTTAGCAACACATAAGACTAAAGTATGTTAATGGTAAATAATACCAGATTTGGGGCCAACATAGAAATTACTAACAACTAAAAAGTAGGAAATCCTACTAAAATAGGAAATTTGACATCCCTGTGTCACCGATATGCCATATTGCTTCGTTAATGAAATGGCCTGCTATTTGCAGTTTTCAGAGCTTTGCTTGGAAACGCATTGGTGAAAACTGTGGTCTTCGTCTCAATATGCATCTCACAAATGAATCTAAAACCCAAAGATGATCTATTGCACAAATCAATACAACAGGGCTGCAATTTATAAGAATTTCTAACAATTATCTCTGCAATTATTTTTACTTTTCAATGAAACTTTGCATTCTCCCAAAACCTCCTTTACCCACTTGATTTCCAGTACACACTAAATAGAGTAAATCATCAGGAAGAAAAAAGGAGCTTGCTATTATATGATACTTTACTTTTCCACAGTTTCTGTCACACAGCTTTTTATTCTAAAATTCAAATATGTAACTCAATAAAATCTCATCTCTTCTACGCTTGCTGTTGCAAAATTCTGCTGTTGCCTTATGCTGCTTTATGCTTTGCAGGACAAGAAAAAAAACGGAAGACTGAGAGCTGGGAAGTCTAGAGTTTTGCCAAATATTGTATCTGCCCATCTTGTGCTCATATAAAGAATGGCAAAGGTGCTAAATATGACTGCTACATGTGGAAACACAAATGACTGAATTATGCAACTCTGGCGCTGGGGAGCAAATTTCATTTTGCCGCATATGTGCATTGATTGTCCAATAACTAACAAAGTGGGTAAGTGAGTAAACATCCATAATTAAAGCTGTAAGTTTTTTCAATTTCCTTACATTGGCAGCAATTGTGACAACAGTGAAATGTGACATAAGGTAAAGTAAAAGTTTAATAATACTGACTAGAGACTCCTAAGTTGTACTGTAGATGTAAAAACTTCTTCCTTTTCACAGTACTTCAACTAATAATATTATGAATGATGATTTTCAACTTCCATTTCTGATAAAGGACATTTCCTGAAATACATTAAATACTTATAATACCGATGGAATATTTTTACATTTTTAAAGTAAAAGACAGCATATTTTTCTCTCTAGCATTAAATTAACTGCAATAAATTAGCCACCCATAATACTGCCTGAAAATATTTACCGCATTTTATCGCTAGTGAAAGTAATTATAACCTTTAATAGTAAATCAGTTACTTTAGATTTTCAAGTTCTATTTCAGGAAGAAAAAAAAAAATCACTACTGTCATAACTTTACACCTGCTACTTAGAACACTGTCAGAAGCTATATTTAGGGGAGGGAAAGGGGGAAGGGGGGGGGGGGGGTTTGAAGATGATTGTTCTTTTTTAAACAGTAAGTTAATCAACTATTGCAGACTCTTAGGCTCTATTTCAGGTGAAACAAATTATTCAATAAATTATTCACAATAAATTGAATACATATGACAATGACTGAAGATTTTTCCTGCTTCGTTTCAGCTGAAATTAAAAATAAACTGATCTCTTTCACTCTTAATCAATCATCTGTAATAGTGACTGAAAACTTCTACAAGTTTCAGATCAAATCAAAAAAGATAATTCTCTGCAACAAACGATAGATCACTCACAATCCTTTTTTTTCTTTACTGCAAAAATTTGCTACACTGGGTAAAATAGTACATGAAAAAGAGGGATAAGTTCCTGTCATACTATTTAGCAACAGTACATGAATGGCAAATGAGACCGGATTTGGGGCAAACAGAGAAATTACTGACAGCCAAAAAGTCTTTTTTTCTACTAAAGTAGGAAATTTGACATCCCTGTAATTGCAGATTCAAGTCCTGGACAGCCAGTAACCAAAACATGCTTTCTACTCTTAACTGAAGATTTGTTTTTTTTCCAAAGCCAAAACTAACAGAAGCCAACAAAAACTGAATGTTTTGATTCCTGTATGGCCGGGGCATCGAAGCAGTCACTACCTGCCAGCAGGCTTCAACCTGTCTGCAGGGTCAGTACTATATTTTAAAAGACAGAAAGAAAAAGGAAAGAAAACAGAAAGAGAGAGAGAAAGAAAGAAAGAAAGAAAGAAAGAAAGAAAGAAAGAAAGAAAGAAAGAAAGAAAGAAAGACCACTGAGAGTTTGGTCTACAATATGCCACTGAACGTACATAAGGGCTACAGGTTCATATGAGAATCGAGAGGCAGACAGATGTTGGCCCAGAGATGAGTCTAACAATGGTTCTCAGACCATACAAGTTGTTGATACATACATGTTATATAGAAGATGCACTTGGAGCACAACACCGATGTATATATTGTACACTGATATAATTATTGTAATGATAACATTCTTTGGCAGAAGAACCAAAACTAAACATAGCAGAACAGAACAGAACGGAAGAAAAGATTGAGAAATGAAACAAAATGCTTGCAGAACATGAATCTGTCAAATTATCTTTCCTCTTGGGAACTGAACAGAGGACAGTCTTCTATAACTACTCACAATTCTTGACTTGTGAGCAATAGAGATGACCAGAGGTGAAGGGTCAGAGTTCACAGCAATAAGAATCACTAAATAAGGACTACATATATGTATGGCTCACACCTTAGAAACAGCTCTTCACTATATAGGACCTTAGTAGAACATGTTTGTCACAATGAAAGATAGCCCCTTCCCCTCCCTCCAAACTACGGGTAGTTATCTTTATTTCCTCCAAAAGAATCTGCCGAGATATTCATTAGCAGGAGACTGAAAGACATACAGAGAGCGAAACCTAATGTCGCTGTGAACTATCAAAAGATGAAGACGATGATTCCATGGGTGCAGTCTGAAACATAAATTTTCTCCTGGGGCTCAAAATGACCGAAAAAGAATCTCACATGGGGTGTCTGTGAGCTGTGATAACAAGAGGCAGAGGTTTTCAGACATCAAATTGTTGGTTTGGCACTGCATGAGACTGTCTTGCATGACAGGGAAATGTCTGGTATTGTATGCATTGACAGAAACCAAACAGAATGTCTTATATTTCAAACTGATGATCTGGCAAACTCTTAAGAGTGTTTTACATAACAGACATCAAACTGATCACTCTCCTGAGAATGTTTAATATGACCACTGGTGACAGATGGCAAATTGATATTTTGGGATACTTGACAGTGTCCTCTACGGACATGATGGCAGACATCAAGTTATTGGTTTAGCAAATGTCCAAAATGCCATATGTGATGATACTAGCAGACATCAGAGTATTGGTCTAGCAAACACCTAAAATGTCTTATGTGACAGTATTGGCAGGCATCAAACTGACAGCTCAGAGACATCTAATTCCTTATGTGAGTGACAGTATTGGCAGACATCAAATTGATAGCTTAGAAACACCTAAAATGTCTTATGTGACAGTATTGGCAGACATCAAACTGATAGCTTAGAAACACCTAAAATATCTTATGTGACAGTATTGGCAGACATCAAACTGATAGCTTAGAAACACCTAAAATATCTTATGTGACAGTATTGGCA
>JBCAUA010086523.1:0-10621 GCA_038406235.1 Peronia verruculata | reverse complement strand
ATATATATATATATATATATATACCCAGGGTCCACCTATCCATTTCCAAACATAAAACACAAAGAAACAGTAAGCATTTAATATCATTCTGATTACGACAAAAAGGACTACGAAGAGATGATCAAAATTTGACTAGGTGGTTTATTGTGACCATTTAAGATTTGTTCCGGCTAGCTGGAAATCTCCGTCTAATTTTAGTAGGGGGAGGGGTATAAACATTCCAAGCTGTTCACTACCACTGACATTTAAAACACATAACAAATACAAGGGACCGGTGACAGTAAAAATTGTTCTCGGATCTCGTAGTGGAGCGGTAACAAACATCAGTGAGGGTTCTGTTTTAAGCCGAGGGTACAAACGCTCCGACGTGGATCTCCAGATTTTTGCTATGTCAACTATAAACTATTGCATCGTTTTGATTTGATTCGGGATATTGAATTTGAGATCTTATAGATTCTAGATTCTAGACTCCACGAGGGAGAAGATCCACACCAGGCACGTGGCCTCTGGTGGTGGTGATTGGGGGGGGGGGGGGATTAGGTGGATTTGAAGGCTAAGGTTAAGGATGGGATCAAGGTAAGAGTTAGGATGCGATATTAGGGTCTGTGCATGTACCTTGGAACATTTACTTACAAGAATAATACTCTGTAGTAATAGCAATACACTACTATTATATACTGGGACAATAATTCTGACCCTCTTGTAGCCATAGCTTGGTCCAGTTCATAAACATGTACATGTGAGGGAAAACACTAAAAGAGAAGAGCCACAGTAGGAAATTAGTGCAGTGCAGAAAGTTCATCCCAAGAAACCTCAAAGACAAAAAATAAAAAATAAAAATAAAAAAAAGATAGAATGAAAGAAGGAAGAGAGAAAGATGGAGAAGGACAGAAAAATGAAAAAGCATGGACAAAGAAAGAATGAATGAATGAAAGAGAGAAGGAAAATGGAAAGAAAGAAAGGAAGAAAGAAAGAAAGCAAGAAAGAAAGAAAAAAGAAAGAAAGAAAGAAAGAAAAAAGAAAACTCTGCAGACCTGATGAGTGATTGGGGTAAAAAATGTGTTTTTAAAAATGTAAATTTAAAAAAATTATAACAAAAAATAACTCCATAAATAAATAAAACGATCGCTGAAATGGAACATGAAGATTAAGATGAGTAACAACTCAGTTTGAAACAGAAAATCACCCTCGACCTCTCCCTCCGCAACAGCCTAAAACCAACAAACTTGACCATCACCAACCACCATCCATGTTCCACTCAAAGATTGTTTTTTTTTTTTGTTGTTTGTTCTGATCAAGTTCAAACAAAGTTCAATATCGATACCATCATAACACTAGACTTAATGCAGTAGTATGTCACATTATCCAGGTGTGAAAACCATAAGGTCAGAGTTCGATATCAACTAATCAGTCCATTAAAGCATTGGTTATCGTTTAGTTATGCTTTGTTATCGGACGTGTTCCAATATCATGATTCAGACTGACAATGTCAGTGTCACAATCTTATGTGTCATACTAACGCTGTTTGATCTTTTCTTTCTTTCTTTCTTTCTTTCTTTCTTTCTTTCTTTCTTTCTTTCTTTCTTTCTTTCTTTCTCTCTCGCCTTCTTCCTTTGTTTCTGCCCTTCTTTTCTTTCTTTCTTTTTTTCTCTCTAGTTCTTTCTTTTATTCTACTTCTTTCTTTCTCTTCTTTCTCTCTCGAAAATTTATTTTTATTGTTTCTTTCTTTGGTCTTCCTTTCTTTCTTTCTCTGTCTCTTTCTCTCTCTCTCTTTTTTTTTTTTAAATCATTTTTTTATCATTTCCATTTCCCACCCTCTGTCGAGAGATATGTGAAGAATTTGACACTTACAGGGTTAATTAAATCAGACCTCTGTGATGACCTTGACCTTGAGTGAACTTTGAACACGTAGCGACGGTATAGGATGGAAGTCGATCTTTGATTATTGACTGTATATCACTGACTGAGTAATGAGCTTTTGTCCTCGTCAGAAACAACTGATCACAGGCAATAACTAACATGGCCTGTACACAGAGACATGCCCACTTTTAGTGTCAGTCTTATCTGCAAGATTAAGAATACGTCACATTACGTGCATGTCTTTCCCCGCAGGGGCCCACGGTTTATAAGTAGGTTCTCTGCTCCCACCTGCAGGCGGTGTAAGCCCGTCATCACGGGGTGTCTCCCATGGAGTGCCATCCTCGACATTCCAACGGAAACATCTCTTCTCTCTCTCTCTCTCTCTCTCTCTCTCTCTCTCTTTGCTCCTGTCTTCTGTCCCGCTTTCTTTCCTCCCTTCTTCTTGACGTGAAAACGCATCTTACCATGTCTGACACAATATAGCCATAATCGTGCCCATATGTCGTTAAACCCCAACACAACACAAACAAACGTGCATGTCTTTGTAAAGATTCTTCATCTACAGATTCCCGTTCATATCTAACAAACATCAAGATCTAGATGAGGACTCCAGTAGAAAAACCAGATAAGACACATTTTTTGTGAAAAATGAGATATTGCTCTGATGTTATTAAACACGCCGCTAAGATTTGTTAACCAGAACAATAATTCGGAAAAACCAAGTAAGTTCTGCTAAAAATAGTTTTTAACAGGGTATACAGGGAAACACTATAGACTTCTCAACTTCAATTTCTGTTTTCACCCTTTGTAGAAATTATGACTGATCTGGTTTTTCCACTGGACTCTATACATTTTTTTCATTTGTGTTTTTATTTCTAAAAATGTGATGTTTGTATAACCAACTAACTGACTCATCAATACAGCCCCCCCCCCCCATAAACACGCATCTTTTTTCCAAACGACAACAACAACGACAAAATTAAAAATTATCGACCGCATTGACCTATAGGATTATCCAATCTTGAAGAAAATATGAAACTAGTAACTGCTTTCCCAGTTATCTAATAACCAAGTTTTATCCCACTCAGCATGATGGCGGATTTGCATTTTATCATATTCAAGTTTGTTTTTTCTCTTTTTTTTTAATGTACATGTACTTCCAATTTTGTAACGGGCCTTATTACAGGTCGTATACTTCTAATAATAAGACAAGATGACATTGTCAACGAACATTCACTAGTGTAGAACCCCACACCTGCAAACTGTCATAAAAATTGTGATATTGACATAAAATTCTGACATTACAGGTCACTATAACCTATATGTGTCCCTTTCGTCCCACACTTGCATTACCCCCCCCCCCCCCAATTACCCCTTCAAAAACAAAAAACAAAAAAAAGTCTCTATCCTGTACACATGCATTAGGCATAAATTGCTACAAACCATTTCCTCTCGCCTATCCTGTGTTTGAAATCATCAGGAAAAGGGAATAGATTGTGACAATGACATACCGGCTCTTAATGATTTGAATAAACATTGAGATCGGGGGGAAAAAAAAAGCAAACATACACACACACACACACACACACACAAGAAAAAAACAACACTCAGATTAGGAGGAGCGGTCGGTGCGAATCCGAACAACTTCACTGATGTGTAGCCACCTGCCGAGGACCACGACAAGGACTTTTTAAGTGATGTTTCTTCCTCTTTTTCTTCTTCTTCTTCCTCTTCTTTTGAACCTTGTCTAGAGTAAACATTTTTCGAGTATTATGACAAGCTCCAATACTGTTCTATTTTGTTTTTGTTTTGTTTTTGTTTTTGCTTTTTTTGGCCTATGCAGGCTGCCACGTTTAAGTTTAGGGCATGTTTTACATATGAAATCAGTTGGACATTAAATGACTGAGTCAACAAAATGATTTTCTTTATTAGATAAGCCGTGATGAGATATGCAGTTTTTACATTGGATCAACACTGCTCATTCTTGTGATTTCTTCGCTGGCGCAAACCTCGGTATCTCCAGGAAAATTTTCCAGACCGTGTTTGAGTAATAGCAATCCTCCGAGTGCCCTGCCTTCAATCTCGGAAAAGTCCTTGGGAGGTGCAATGATTTAATACATATTTTGACTTACCTAACAAGATTTACATAATGAAGATTATACAGGGTGTAACTAAAGTTTGGACCACGGATAAAACACACTTTATTTTAAATAAAACGGAACAAAAACTAGTTATTTAAACGGAATATTATTGAGTAGAATCTTTAATCTTATTCCCATCATTTCTGATGCAAAACTGGATACGAAATGCAAGTTCATATAAATCCGATACACATTAACTAAAACGCGCACGCACGCACGCGCGCGCGCGCGCACACACACACACACACACAGTGAAAGTGATATAATTTGCTGTGTGTCCAGACTTTCGGGATACCACGTACATCCGCTGGACGTCAGGATAATTACACTTATACAAAATCCACTATACACAATTCAATCTGGGAAGAATGACTGTTTCAGAGGAAGGAAAGATTGAATAAAGAGAAGACAAAGAAGAAAAAGAAGAAACGTGTGTGTATGGGTTGTGGGGGGGGGGGGGGGGAACAAATCACCTTTGTCGTCCCGCTATGGGACCGTCAGTGTGTACGTTTGTAAGTGTGCGGGTTTGTGAGGCTGGATGTGAGGGACTGTATTGTGAATAGGATTAGGGACAATGGGAAAAAGGAGGAAAGGGGGGGGGGGGGAATGTTGTATGTGAATGTATTTGTAGGATGGTGAGTATCAACTTGACCTTTGTACACTCAGTACTCACAATGGTCGCATGTGTTCGTTCTTTTACTACAAAATACATCACTTTAACTTAAAAAAGAGTTAATGAAAATGTTTTTCTGAAAACACTTGATATGAATGAGTTCTCCACTGACGCACAAAACTCGCGGATCCAACGTTCTTTAGGAATGATGAAGCATCTTCCACAGCATGCCATGCACGCATCCTCTCCGGCTACGGCAGCGCTCAACCTGCGTCAAGTCTGGCAACTTCCCGACGAACGAAAGTGCAATTTGAATGGATTGGACAAATGTCGGTATGACTATCTGCCTTCCTGTCTGTCTGTCTGTCTGCCTGCCTGGTTGTCAAATTGCCTGCCTACCCCTCCCCCCCTTGTCTCTCTCTCTCTCTCTCTCCCTCATATGAGACAAAACTGCAGGCTATGAACAGTAATTGGCAAACATGTCGGTGAGTGCTCTACTGGCACTGAATACAAGAAACCTCATTCATTCAACTTGTGTCCGATCAAATGTCATATTATATTATATTATCCCTCATTTTGTTCCCTCCATCATTGCGCCCGGTAAGACTCAATTTCATAGTTACGTCATTTTAACACAGTTGGCTTCTGAGGTTAACAGGACAAGTTCAGTCAAATGCGCGGAAACTAGATCTATAGTTACATGCTGTTTGATGTCTATTAGATTGACACTACAGCTTGTAATACAACCGTACAGTGTCATAACTGCCTGAAAATTTAGAATCATTTTGTTGTGAACTTACGATCGATTTACCGTACAATATATTGTTGCAGGATTATTTTGCTGTGATTTTATGGCATACGTCTGGCTTTTTTTTTTTTTTAGTGCCATTTTTTTTTTTTTTCAAATTTAACATCATAGTCTAAATAAGACTTTACAGCAAGACGTTTTTATCGTAATTTTGCCGATATAGGTTTGGCATTTTTTTGGTGCCAAAGTTTTCCCATATTTTGTACACGAAAAATGTGTACAATGTAATAAATTGCACACAACTTAGGTAAACAGTGGTCAGACAGGATATATCTTGTCCTTGGTGCATTTCACGCCTTTTATTTTTTACATCTTTCACACTTATACTCGTAGAGAGCCTGATCCTTTTAACCTTTGGCTTTCTCTCTCTCTCTTTCTCTCTCTCTCTCTCTCTCTTTTCAAAAACTAGATTGACAAAAAGGAACAAACAACAACAACAACCAAAATCATGCTCTAGATCTAAAATCTAGTTCAAGTTCATTTACTGATAGTTCTAAAATACATGTATGTGTCATATCTGTATCTATCACTCTATCAGTTATAAGGCATACCAGGTCACAATGGCAAGTTATCAAAAGGTGTCACTGATCATCGGATCTGATTGTAGTTTTTGCCTTTTCTTTCATGCCTGCGCTATGATTCAGGGGTCAAACCAAGTTCAAATTAACGCTTTCACTGTTATTGATTCTTGAAAGCCAAAATATCTGAAGTGCAAATTCAAGGAAAGTGAACCATCGCTAAGGTCAGCATCCAAGTCTAAGTTAATTTCATTCAATAAATAATAACAATAATAATAATAATGATGATAATGAATAACAGAAACGTCTCTTTACTTCATACATTGGTGAAACTTCAAGATTTTTCTGAAAAGGACATTTGTATTTCATTTATTAGAAGTAGATCTAATTCTGCCTTAAATCCCAATGAAACTAAATATTTCAAAACAATAATTTTATGGCACCTTAGATAATGAGGTTTTCAATAATCGCTAGCTCGCTGTACAAGTAGAGTAGAAGCTGTGGGACACACGACCTCATCTTGTAACTAGAGATGCATAAATTATGACGGAGACCAGAGCATTGTGAGCTCTACACGAGACCACTACACACCGTGTAATCTAATCGATTGTAAAGAAGACAAAGACTGCAGTGACGGTAAGACAGGCTGTCAACTCTCCTGACGCACAACAAATAGACTACGTCTAATGCATGGCGTAATTCGTGACACAATAAACAAAATACAAGGAAAGACTGAACAGAAGCTGTAAGCTGTAAGGAGCGATGACGTACATACTGTGGTATACATTCTCCTTCCTCCTTGAATTAAATTAATGGTTGGCGATTTTGCCTACACTTCAGTCTAAGTTTCTACTGTACTGTCGACACACAAAACTTACAGGTTGACCCAGTCAGTCTAATGGTTTGTTTCATGCATTAATTTTGAAGATGAGCGTAGTACAATGTAGAATCTATGTCTTCTACGAGCAGAGTAGCCTAAGGAATTGAGGGCGAGGTAGCTCTTACTGAATAGTTCTAGATCTAAACTCTAGCTCTCGATGCACAGAACCCAGACGTTAATTGTAATTATTTTCCCACATTATAAGACAGAACTGTGTCATGGAACTTCTAAACAACTGCGACAGAACCTCGCAAAAATTGTAAACTATCCCCCCCCCCCCACCACCGCCTCTTAATTTTATTAAATCACATGCGTGGACCTATCTTATGAAGATAAAAAGGTCTACGACTAGATCTAGATCTAGATCTAGTTCTAATTACTGTGGAAAAAAACAAACAAACAAGCAAACAAACCTGCCTATAAATATCACTAAACCAATGTCGGTAAACAGTGCAGTCTAGATATTCCGATTCATTTTCCACTACTGACATCGAAAAAAAAAAAGGGGGGGGGGAGGAATTCAATTAGATCTAGAATCTTGATCTGTTTAGGTCTAGAAGATCTAGATCTAGTCTAGATCTACAGCAAGGCCTCTATGGTATCTAAAGCTCGAACAGATCTAGATCTACATTATTACTTATACTTAATCTTATGGCCTCAAATATGGTATTGCAGATCGAGATTAGATCTAGATCTACTCAACATGCAGTACACAGAGTGTGAAACTGGGCATGCTCGTCTTGTATAGCCTGTGTTCAAACTAGGCTAGGCTTGCCCTGCACGGGAATAAGAAACGCATTGTAAGGGCTGAGTACATACAACAGACATCGTATTACTCACCGCTATAACTTAGCACAGCTGTTGCGAATCGGCTCTCTCTCCCTACCACAGTCCTCCTAGCGCTTGTTGTACATATCCAGTGGCATCTATTGTATTGTATATCCCGTCAAAACTGAAACCCTCTGTGTTACTGTCACAAACTGGCCGAATTCATAACAACACGTCTAGCCAGTGTCTGGGTCTACGTATCTTCGTACACACCGACCGATGACCGTTCGGGAATCACTTATGAATGAAGAGATTGGTAGGTCAAGCCAGCGAGCTCGTTTTATGAATCAGTGCTGTGCTAGCTATCGGATGTGGATTTAGATCTAGTCCCGGTCAGATGCACGGACTTTGTTAAAATCTGGACAGTGTGCGTACAGTACTCCCAAGCCTTGCTGTGCTGTTTTTCGAAAACGTATCCGAACTAACTGTTAAAACATAATGCGTACATCTAGCTTGCCTCTCTCCTGATTCTGAACGTCTCCGTTTCACCGAAAAAAAAACTATATATAACGAACTGAGGAATAACTACGGAGGCCTGCCTGCCCCCTCTCTTCGCCTCTGAGTGGTGGAGTCGGTCGGTGTGGAGTGTGATTCAGGCGGAGAGAAACGAAACGTAGCCATACACACACTGGCGCCCCGCGCACACACACAAGTACGCGCACACACGCACACACTCTCTGTGCGCGACTTCCAGTGATGACTCATTCATGGTTTGGTAGGCCTAGTTTTTCCGTGCTTCGTCCGCACCGCCGCACAGATTACGTTCGACCTCTGCCAGATTTCGAGCCTGTACTCGGGTCACTCGACTGTTATTTTACATGTAATACATGTAATTTGATTGTATGTATCTATGTTTCTGGTGTGCTGATGGACATAGTCGTGTAGTTCTAGCAGTGTAAATTAGGGGAGGGGCTGGTACTTGAAAGGCAAACGTGAATAACAGAGGGAGTGGGGGCGAGAGAGAAGGATGTGAAGAAGATGAAAGGTGAAGATAGGGAAGAGATGATGAGGATAAACAAGAGCAGGAAACTAAAAAAAAAAAAAAACGAGAGAGCTGCTGCTGGTGGTTGTTTTCACTTTTCATCGCTTTCTTTCTTCTTTTTTTTTTTTAAAGTCGCCCATCATTACATGCTTCTCTCTCTCTCTCTCTCTCACTCATTCTCTCTCTCTCTCTCTCTCTCTCTCTCTCACTATGTAAGGATGCAGGAGCATCTGCGACATCTTGAAATCTCATATCGCGCCCGCTGCAGGTTTTGCACAGGGCTAGGGTTGTTCCATCGACACAGACAAGCCTCAGCAAAGTGGCCGTGTGTATCTGCCACGAACTGCGATAGGCGAAAATCCCATAGAAATAAATACATGTATGCCTTTTTGTCCACTCCGAAACAGCACTTTGGTAATCAGTATTCTCCGAGACACCACACCACCTTTCAGACTGCTCTGGGGAGATGAACAATTTATAAGTTACTACTTCAACACCTGCTCGCCTTATCTTAGAGCAGTGTTATTATTAATGTTACGTTTCCTTTTTTTTTTTTTCTTTTGTTTTTGTACTATGATTTCTATTACTATTACATCTCAATTATATTTCAATTGACCCTCTATGATAATAATAATAGCCTAGTACATATATATTACAACTATCATTCCTGCTACCAGGAATAGACAACTACATGTATTACAAATGTCATTCATGCAATAGTTAATAGACTACTACATGTATTATAATATAATTATCATCATTCTGCTACAACTACTTCAGTCACTACGTCAACACACTTTTAGCTTACCATTATTGCCATGATCAGTATTACCACTATCGCCATAACCACTTCACCACAGGTTTGACGTAGCATATCTATCACGCTACTCCATCTACTTCGACCATCCACTACAATGTTAGAATACTACCACTACAGCTTCTCATACACAAATTACAACATGTACCACTACCACTAGTATCTTATTCACGAGGCAGTTGATTTTACTAACATTACAATCCCAGTCACCCTCATTATGGACTAAACTACCACCTCCTCCACTTCTGCACCTACCTCAGACACTTAACCTCACAACAAACTAAATGATTGTATAGAGAGCCACTCCTCACCCCAGTTTGTCTTCTAGCCAAGTAGCCTACAAAGATGTATAGATCTACTCAAGTTTTTTTTTTTTTTTTATTGTAGGTGGATCTTGGTACATTTATATTAACAGTAATGACTCACTATTATTATTTCAACATAAACTCACATTATTCCTTCACTACAATGAGTACATGAACACCATCCTCAACCACCTTCCGTCACCAACAGTACAATGATTTGGCACTGCTCACTCAAAGGAGTCAAATGGTTACATCCCACACATCTGACAGAGTACGGCAGTGCAAAGTGGTGCCCATCCTCCGGAGTATGATCCAGGTTCGACCAAACCAGTGCTTAGTATGGGTCCTCTCCACTATGCGGGATGGATGGATGGACAGATGGATAGATGGATGGATGGAAAGTTGGGTGGGTGGATGTATGTATGTATGGATGGATGGATGGATGGGTGAATGGATGGATGAATTTTATTGGTGGATGGGTGGTTGGAGATGAGTGGGTGGATGGATGGATGGATGGATGGATGAATGGATGGATGGATGGACTGAGGGACGGATGGATGGATGGATGAATGGATGGATGGATGGATGGATGGATGGATGGACGAACTTAGGGACGGATGGGTGGATGGATGGATGAATGGATGGATGGATGGATGGACGGACAGAGGGACGGATGGATTAATGGATGGATGGATGGATGGATATATGGATGGATGGATGGATGGATGGATGGATGGATGGGTGGATGGGTGGGTGGATAAATAAAAGGAGCTGTTATGCTACTCCTATTGCAACCAGCATCACCATCCTCAACATGTATCACAAATAGCACTTGTATGTATCAACGACCTCAGATGGTTAGGGGGGGG
>JBCAUA010086512.1:0-10621 GCA_038406235.1 Peronia verruculata | reverse complement strand
AATGAGTGATAAATTTTTCATTAAAAGACAATATGGCATTCTGGCATAACTTTACTGCTAGATTTCTGGCATTACAATACTGTTACATTTACACCACGTTATATGTACGTGTGTACAACAGCAATTAATCGACATCACTTTGTCGGTGCATATAGACATTTATCCACTGCTGTAATAAATAAAATTGGAATCAGTATCGATTCCTTGGGACCACAAAAAAACGGAAGTGCCGAAATGCCTAACAATAAATTTTTATTCTTTTTTTAACAATGAAATATTGAAACTGGTGGGCTACAGGACAAGACGATTTACTTTGTGCAGAAAGCTAAGAGTAATGTGCAGCAGTGTGTAGGCCAAGCAATAAACGCGCTATAATTGATGGCCATTCTCACAGAACATTCCTTAGCATAGTAAAGATTACTTCTCATCTTCCCCACCTGGCACACCCTACCCAAACTGCATTACTTCCAGATGCATGGACTAAGAAAAACTGCCCCCATCCCAGGTTATTCTACCTGGGCCTAGCAAGTTGCGTAAGTGTCACGCAATCATTGTTTTGTCATGGTGAGCGTGTAACCAGAGCCAGTGGGCATTGTTAAGAGTGGTTTAACAAAAAAAAAGCTGTCGGGCGTGCTGTTTAAGTTAATCATCAGCGGCACGGCACCACATGATTTTACTTGGCACTTCTGGGAAAATTATTTCTTTATAAGCGAGACTGAGAGGATTGGTATGTCACCCCCGCGGCTGGGGTGAGCACTGGGCAGGCAGGAGGCGGAGGGCACAATGGCCGAAAACCCAAAAACAAAGTCTAACATGCTAAACACCAGAGATGGATATCCCAATCTGGCACAGTCTTGTGAGGCAGGTCGAAAGGGACCAAAGTCTTTAATATCCTATGGAATTGAATTGGCATTTCACAGATTCTGAGATTTTATCAGAAGAAAGAATATAGAAATAAAACAGGACTGCATATATTCTTTTCTCTATTACCGAATTCTGCAACGTCTGATTTTGTATTATCAGAGTTCCAGGGTATCTTGGTATTAAATTTTTCACGACATTAATGGATCAGAAAAGTGGGAATCGGACTAATTCATTGAAAATCCAGTGTACTTATTGTTCATCACTGTCATTAAATCTTCATTCAGATGCTTATGTCTGGCCATAAATAATTCAGAGGCAGTGCCAGCAGCAGCTTTTTAGGATTTTTTAATGCAACTGACTATTAAGTGTCAGACTATACACTGAGATCGCTCTCTTGATTTTACAGTGCCATAAACAAAACAAAACAAAAAAAAACAACAAAATTTATATATATATCCTAATATGAGGGTCTAATCTTGCTGTCATATTGAACTTGTGGCATCAGATTGTTTTACTGAATAGAGAATTACAGTTTAAATTTTTATTCATTACTTTCTTGTAGTGTGATTGTCACCATTTTTAAAATAATGTCTTGGTAACATAGCTCGAATTGCTTTTGTATTGAAAATGTGTTCAGGAACAAAAGTTCTTATTCTATATTTCATTGTCGTGCTTGATTTCAGTAAAGTGTTCTCTGTAATAGTTTTTGATCAGTTCATATGACTATTCGGCCTTTTGCACCAGATGAACAGTTTAAATGTTTGACAATAAAGTTATGTGGTCAACAATTGTGAATTTCCATCCTCAGCTTTACAATTTAGTATATTTAGAAAAGATATTAAATGGCTAACTAACATGCAGATAAAAGTCTTCAGATCTTGAAGGATAAGAATGCAGAATTAATAGAATTAATTTGTTTTACATTTTCTTCATCGACATTGAGAAAAGCATATTTTATTTTACATCCCCAGACTGCCTTTACTGTTGGCCTGCTTATGTTGACAACCCATCGCATTTTGTGGCGTGACCAGAGAAACAGGGTAAAAAAAAAAAAAATGAGAGCTTAAATTACAGTACTAATTTATTTAAATAGAGCTTATTTCAGTAGGTTTTACCAGAATTACATGTTTTATTAATCAGGCTCTTTGTGTTGTTTTAGATTCATCTGTAGATTGCAATGATGGAAAGTCTGGAATAATGGGATTGTTTTTACCTGTAATTTTGTGCTGTTCTCTCAGTGATGTTTAATGCTCCTTTATGTCTAGATTTATACAGTAAATTCTTTTCTTTATTCAATGACATACTAATTTATGTCACACTTTCTTGAAAGCATCCGAAATTTCCATCATTAAGTAGACACTTTTTAAAACCAGAAAATGCAAATTAATAAAATTGTAGTTTTTTTTTTTTTATATATCAGGTTTATTGTATAAAAGCATTTGCTGATTTTTATTCTATCCAGAATTCATAATCATAACCTGTCCAAAATAATAAACTAATAATAACAAAATAAGATCAAATCAGAAAAACTGCATTTCATTTAAGGCCTTTAAGAAGGTGATATAATTTCTTTTCAGAACTGTGTGATTTGCTTTCCATTGGCTGATATAACTAGCCTTGATGAACAACCGTCAGGTTTCACTAAAAGGTCAGGATTAAACTAGTTGAACTGATCGCAGAAAGACATTGTCATGAGATAATTGTATGTGCCACAAATGTATTATGGAGCATTCATTAGAAAGTTAAAGACTTTTTAAAATCAGGACAACTGATTAAATGTGGTTCATTTATTTAGTATTATATTGAATCCTTCTTCATTATAGTCCTTCTGAATGCGTAAGTTAAAAAAGAAAGAGACAATTTTCATGAATTTTGTGCAGGATTTCTTTTTCTATAGCATGTTTAAGAAGGCTGCATATGTTACTAATTAAACTGCCCCTCCCTTGTGGAGACAGATATAATATTGTTTAGGTAACCTTAACCTAAGCTATATTTAAACATGTGAAATGTAAATGTGCTTGAAACGGACTGTCCATCTTTGTTCTTACCTGGCTAGGCCACTGCTTGGGAAAGGTAATTTTAGTTTGATTTGTAGAGGAATTGTACACAGCAAATATTTTGTTATTTGTTGTCTCAATTTTACTGTAGTCTAAATTTGCTTGCACTTGTCTTTCAGTGCCAAAATTATTATTTACCTCTCACCTGCCACACCTGGACGTCCACCTGGCCCAGTCACTCACAGTTCACATGACTACATCAGACTGTCTTTCCGAGAGCTCGGTCAACAACAGGTCAGTCACCAGAAATTTGTGCAATACTAAAAAGTTGATAAAATTCAGAACATTTGGCACATAATGATACTTGTAGGTGATTCTGCTTGATGTCTTTAAGTCTGTATGTTTTCTTTTTTTATGTAATTGATTTGAATAAAAACTGAGAAAATCTCCATGTTTGGATCTAGCTACATGCTGAAATAGCCTCTACTAGATTTGAAAAGGTGATTTTTTTTTTTTCTCAACCTTTTACCTAGCTTGTTAAAAATGGATCATTTACAATTTTGTGAACATTGTTTAGCTTGCATTATTTAACAACATATCACTCATTTTTATGGAATAATGCTGGCAACAGAGATTTTCATGAATAGGAATCTATGTCATTCAAAATTAACTACATGTATTGATTCCAGAAAGCTCTTAAATATCCAGATAGAAATAATTCATAATCAAGTTGTTTTCATCATTTGGAGAGAATGAAAAGTGTTTGAAAACTGTGTAGGAGTAATTAATTTACTGGTTGTGATGCTTGAATTTGTTAAAATTTGGGAATATTTTGTCATTCTTTCAGTTTTTGCGTAGTCTGAAGGAGGAGGTGAGGAAGAAGAGATGGGAAACAAAATCAGTTACAGCACCCTCAGCATCAGCAGCCTCAAATGCTGCTGGATTGGTAAGTTAAAATTTTCTTTCCAGGTGGGAGCTTGAGCACTGTGATGAAGAGCAGTATCTATAGATATATCACAAAAATATGGAAAGTGAATTGTGTGTTCTGAACAATTGTGAAAACTATTTATTTACTTTTGGGAGTTGTGATAAATAAATTATGAATAAAGGCGGTGATGAATTCAAAATCTCTATCTACCTTTTCACAAGTTTCAATTGTTCGCACAGTCAAGCACAGAAAACTTTAGCACGATAATCTCAGATTCACAGAAATGTTGAATGCTGTTATTACTCCCATTTAAATATTTAAATTTGTTTTTTTTTTAAGCATGCATTTCTCAGTCTTTCAACACGCATCTCTTGGATGATTTTGCCACCATCTACTGGATCCCAAAGCAGCAGAGTGCCTGAATAGGGCCATTTTTTGTCTGGTTTTGCTTGCTCCAGACTTTTGGTGATAAGGGAAAGGCTCGTGCCAGTGGTAGGGGTAGGCAGTGTAAAGTGTAGGTCTAAATCTGGACCTCATTGAAGATGAATGAGTGAGAGTGGGTGGTGTGGTAATTGAGAGAGTGGTGGACTAGGCCACCCACATTGTCTGTATTACAAGGAACAAATACACAGTGCATGCACAGTTATGTGGTGAAGTGGTAAACAGCTGTCCAAAAGCCAGTTGGTGATGTCATGTAAGTGAACTGAGGAGCCCTAATTCCTAGAACTGTTACAATACTGTTAATATCAGACCACATTAGTTTCATCGTGATTATGTTCTTCAGTTCCTTTGTAAGAAAAAGACCACCTCGGAAATCCCAAACACATTTTTCGATCTCCAAGAAATTCAGGTTTACCTTGCCCAATTGTACTAACTTTGACCTGAGTTCAAAATGACAATATGTTCAATATGACAAAGTGCTTTTTTTTATTCCATGTCATCCATAAAGAACATGTTAAAGGAACCAACATTGTAAGATTCTGTCTTCAGAAAAGAAACTAAAATATTCTTATAGAAAAATATATGTAGACAGCAAACCAGCATTGATCACAAAGTAAATAATTTCATAATTTTATTGCAGTTACCAAGACAACGGCCTGGCATTGTAGGTATTGAAAGATCCATCCAACAGAAAAACAAGGAAACAAACAAAAACATATCTCAAGCATTCCAAGATCTTCGGAATTTGATTGATAAGGTACGAGTTTCTTTAGGTCATAGTTTTCATAATTTATCTCTACGCTTTCAATCAACATGAGGGAGCCGGTATAAAAATCATTTGAAACCTATTCTAGAATATTCAGTTTTGAATAAGAGACAGATATTTTGCTTAAAAGTACTGTTTTATAAAAGCTGAATGTTATGCATCCTTTATGTTTATTAAATATTTTGTAATTTTTGTTTTTCTTTAGACTGTCTTTAACAGAGAACATATTAAGTGTTTAATTTATCCCTCATATTTCTCATATCTCATAGCAAATAAAAATGTTAAATAATATATGTGGATAAGTGAGTGTGCGGAGGAATCGTATTATTCAGATGGGGGATGTCAAGAAAAAATGCTAAATTTCATTCGTCATAGTCATAGCACAACTGTCAACATTTTTTTATGGTTTGTCTCTCAGAAAACAACACTGTGCTTCACTTGTAGACAACATGTTATCGTAGAATATTTCTAAGTTCATCTCCAATAGGAAATGAGCAAAAAGTGGATTGTTTCCCTTACCCTAAGCAATATCTTTAACTTGGTCAAAATAATTTGCTGATTTTCTTTTTTTCTTTTTTCCAAACTGCTAAAAATGATCCAGACAAGTGTGTTATCATTGAAATAATTTGGTCATCAAACTTACTCTTTTTTCAAAATTTTCAGTTGTTGCCCCTATCTTTTACAGGCCAAAGAAATGGTAACACTGAGTAAGACAATTGCCACAAAAATCAAAGACAAACAAGGTGAAATTACTGAGGATGAGGTGAGTGAGATTTGTGAACTCTGTAGTAATTAGTTATGGGGATTTCAAAACTCACTAGTCATTTGTATATTCAAAGCCTTCTATTTTTAGTTTATTTTCATAGATTGTACTGCTTTTTGCTGTTGATTTAAAGACTTGAGAAAGTTTGAGATTTTTTCCTATTATCAGTCTGATTTCTTTCCTTTTTCTCTCAGCTCTCACCAAATCTCTAGATTGTTTTCACACATTTTTGTAATATATATAGACTACATCTATCTTCAGAATTTCTCAAGCTAGTGTTTACACAGCAAATGGTTTCTTTTCATTTTAGGGGAGAAAAAATGATGAAATTAGTGTTAGAAAAATGTTGACTGTATGATTTCATGTTATTCACTTCACTACATGTGTTACCCATCATCTGTCATTTGAACAATACATTCTTTACTTTTTACTTGTGTCTAATGATGTTACTTCATTTTACATTAGCTATGTGAGCAGACTTATTCTTAAGAGCTATTTAAATGTTGCCTTTGTTTCAGACCATAAAATTTAAGTCCTACTTGCTGAGTATGGGAATTCCCAATCCAGTGACACGTGAAACCCATGGCACAGGAGACAAGTATTATTCTGAATTAGCCAGACAGTTATCTAGTCTTCTTACAAAACCAGTGGAGGTAGGACATGCCATTTTATCTTTCATATCCTTTCTTACTTTGCTGAATGTGTATGAAACAGAAAATGCATCAAAACCTCATGCTCGGCTTGTTTCAAGGATTTTTGGTGGAATCTTCTCCAGCACAAACATCTCCAAAAGCAAAATTTAAATGCTCCATTGTATATTTTACAAACTACATATCAACCAGCAACCTGGAGCTTGAAAGGCTGATAGACAATGTGACATACATATCCACACAATGATGTAAGTTAGCAACTTAAATGTAAAAGAATAGCATTTTCTTTGCAAAGATTTGTTGTATGTGCAAACAGTGATGCATTTTTTTAGCTCTAGCCAGAAACTGCTCAGATGCTCTGTATGTGAACAGCATAGAGTAACAATGATATACCATGTTTAAAATGCTATTGATTCTTCTTTTTCTGAAAGTTTGCTAATATATAATAACAATTTTCTTGCTAGGAGAGTGGAGGAATGATGACCTTAACAGATGTTTATTGTCGGGTTAATCGAGCCAGAGGAATGGAGGTAAGAGCTCAGCATAGAACACAGTCATGCTGACTTTTTTTCTTTCTCATAAAGTACATGTGCTGTATTAGTACTATTACTCAATGAAAATACAAGTGATAGATTTAACTGAAACTGAATTCTCTTGTTCTTCTATAGTTTACATTGTCATCTCCGATATAATGCTAGGTCAGACTGAGATTGCAGTGATGAAGCAAAGTGGAAGTCCTGCATGTTTCCTTTCTGGCATCTCAAAATATCAACAATTGGATGTGTTCAAGGCAATATAATGTGACCAGACATGAGAGCAGTACAGTTCTTTTATTCTCTTTCCCTCTCTTAGAAACACCTGCCTGCCTACTTTCAATTTGATACATCTACCTCCAACTACTTAGATGTGCTTGTTTCTACCCATCTAGCAATTACCTACTTAGCCACATACCAATCTACCAACTTTTCATCTTTTTTTTTTTTTAATTATTTTTAGACCAGCTGGAAATAATGAAAAGATTATTCAGTATATTTTTACACTAAGTTTACAGTGTAAATTAACAAGTATCTGGTCTAATACGTTATCTACTGTTCAGCTTTACAATATTCATTTTGTATCCTCTCCACACAGCTTCTCTCCCCTGAAGATTTGTTACATGCCTGTGAGTTAATGGAGATGTTGCGCCTTCCCCTGAGGTTAGTATTCCATTATTTGTTTTGTTTGTCTTGTACCCATTTGTTAATAGTCAACGCTAATGTTGTTGTAAAATACAGTAAACTTTATTTGTCCTTAATAGGGAATTCATTAACAGTTGATGATACACAGTATATATGAAAGATGCATTCATTGTCACATGTTTGTAGACAAAAATATCATGAATAGCTGCGGATTTAGGCCGATTCAAGAAATGTTGCCTCAACTTTATAAGCATATCGCTGAAGGCAGAGATAAATTTCTGTAATGCTCTCAATTTAGTTCTTATATATACCTTGCACTTAGACCTGAGTTCCTGAAGGACTCTTCATCACTATGTGCCAATCACACAAGTTGCATATTTGTAGCTTTAAGTTATCCCTACGAAACCACAAAGTTTTCTCTGTCATATTCATTATGTAATTTGATGCAAAACCTATAGCATCATTAAGATTCATGACAAAGTTCTGAGCTTGTAAAGGCACAGACTTCCAGGTTGAAAAACAGAAGTAACTTCAAGGAAATTTCCTTTCCCTGGTTTGCTTTGTTTATTACAGATTGCGAACTTTTGACAGTGGAGTGTCGGTCCTACAGGCTCAGAGTCAGAATGAGGAGGAGATAGTTACAAAAACCAGTACCTTGGTGAGTTTCTGAGTCATACATTGCTTTGATGTTTGTTTATAGCTTCTATTTATAGTTTGTGACCTAACTACTTTGAAACCATAAATGACTTGTTTGACTGCTCTGAGAATGGCAGAGAAGAGTATTAATGTTACAAATCATGGTTAAATATTTTATTATATTGGGTACACTTGTGTGGGTTTGAACGATTAAACAGATCGTGATTGTATACACTGAGCTTATGCAATTGTGTGTATGCATACGCCGACCCGTGCAAACACTGCGTCATCGAATGTATCTGAGATACTCTCTACGCATTTTGTGCAGAATGGTGTAGATCTCATGTGTGCGCATTACATCACGATGTGTACTACGTCACGATTTTATGTTTGTTTGTACTGGATGTGACCCAGAGAGAATGCTATAGCAACCACTAGAGGCTTATAGGGAGTTCTAAAGAGAAAAAGAGAGAGGGGTTCTAGTCTAGACGGGCCAGCATCTATATAAAGGTTCAAGCAGAAAGCGAATGATCGAAGTAAGATAGTAGAGTGCAGAGATAGCTGTGTGCATCCGAATTAGATGGCTGCCCTGAAGTGTGTATTATTATCACGCACCTGCAATAAATTCTGTGTTGTTTCGACGTTAGAGATTCCTGTCGTTATTTCTTCACACCTAGAAAGTTCGTAACTATTAATGGGTGAATGACATAAGGTGCAATTTATCTGGTTGTGTTAGACAAAGCTTAGTTTTGAGGTTGGATCTTGTGTTGTGTGTTTCTTTTAATTAAACAACGTAAAGAAACAAAGAAAAAAAATGTTTTTCCATAGAGCGTGTCCTTTCTTTTTTTGTGATTGAATGTCTGTGGTTGTAGTGACTTCGTAAACAGGAACTTTTGCTCTCTTAAATTCTCTTTAGCTTATAAAGTCATTAGATTAGTTATGAAAGCATAAAGAGGTATGTTTACTCACAGCATATAAATAATGTTATATATTGTTTGTTATAATGAGACAACTGTCATTTTCAGGAAGTTTTACTGTAAATGAGTTTTTTTTGTTTTTTTTTTTAAATTAAATTATATTATTACTGGCTTAGCAGTCATGCATAACATTCAACAGATGTAATCCCATATAAAATTAAAGATTATAATCCTGTATAAAAGTAAGGATATTTGTGTCAGCACAAAAGATATCTATCATGATATAGAACTAAGGATATGAAAGCTAGATTGAATAGCTTATAAACTGTCAACATAGATCTGCCAGTGGAGTGAGAAAGAAGGTTAACATTGCTATCTGTTGATGTTATGCCTATTGCTCTGCAGGCACATGGAAAAGCACTGTTTCTTCACCAAATGTTGCATCAACTTTCAGACCAGATAACCAGTATTAAACCTCCTACTCTGATATTGTCTGTATGTTTGGAGTGCATTTGCTATATGTATTGCGCCCAGGGCAAATACATCAGAAGTCGCGCCAGGTGATCTCAAGTTACATCTGTTTTTACCTAATTTCTGACTCAGATACCAAGTTTTTTAACCAACATTTTTTTTTTCCATGTGAAAAAAGGTTAAATTTTCATTTTGTGGAAAAAAAATAAATAAATAAATTTGGTACCCGAGTCAGAAAATAGTTAGAAACAGCTCAAAATCACCCAGCCCTACTTTCAAGTCATTTGCCCAGGGTGCAAGACATATAACAGTGGACATTTTCTATGATGTTTAGGCCATGCTGAAATGAAGTTATGCATTAAAGTAATGTTTAAGACTGAGCTGTCACTCAATATTTCCCACATAGGTCCAGGATCAGGGTAATCTGACAGCTGAACAGCTGGCCCAGTTGTTAGGTCTACCAGTGGTGTTAGCCAAGGAACGGTGAGTAGTGAACTGAGGATGAAGTCTTGGTGTTGTATTTTGTGTAGAAAGATTTCCTTTATGGAAAGGAGTCTATTTCCATATGCATCTCAGTTGAGTTGCGTACATATGGAGGACACTCAAGTTCCATGTGCAAAACAGTCTAGTTCCATGTGCAAAACAGTTTAGTTCCATGTAAAAAACAATCTAGTTCCATGTAAACAAAAATCAAGTTCCAAATTCTTAACAGCTTAGTTCCATATGCACAACAGTCTATATCCTTATGCACAACAGTCTAGTTCCTTATGCACCAAAAAAAAAAGAAAAAGTCTAGTTCTATATATGTAAACCAGTCTTGTTCTATATGTGCAGCAGTCTAGTTCCTAATACAAACCAGTCTAGTTCCATAATACAGTGGTCTCCACCTAAGAACCCTCCGCCTAAGAGCCCGGTCCGCCTAAGAACCCGCCTTTGCTGCAAAACGGAATTTTTCCTCTATAATTTACCCCTCTAAGAACCCGCTCTGGGCCCTCCCAAATGAAAAAATC
>JBCAUA010086511.1:0-24360 GCA_038406235.1 Peronia verruculata | reverse complement strand
TGAGTCACTGAAAAAATGCGGGTTTTCGATCTTCGTGTTCTGTCATCCCCCGATGCAGAACCCCCGTTTCGATCCCGTTTTGCTCCATGAGCAGACGCCATACCCATTGAGCCACTGCGTCCCCTTAAGGAGGATTCGTGTAACGGGAGATCTTTTTGACCAGTCCTATTACTTCCCTTTGCCAGATACGGCAGGCGTTGAGCAAGCAGTGTAAAGAGGAAAAAATCCCTTTACTTCATATTGTCATTCCAAAGATTGATCACCAAAACATCTGAAAAAATTATCACAGTACGAAGGAAACATTCTCTTTACATCATAATTTGTTCTGGAATTTTTCATGGTGTATGTTTTAAGCAGAGGATGCAAAAGTGATTTTTTTCCTCTTTCCTCTGCTTGTTCAATCCGTCTTTTGACTGGTAAGGGGAAGTAATAGGACTGAGCACAATGATCTCCCATTATGAATGATAAGGTTACAGTGCCTATTGCGTGGGTGTATCCGACAGTGGATATTTACAGCTGCAATGAGAGGGAAAATACATAGCCTTCCTCTCCTTTCCTCTCTTTCTGTCTCTCTCTCTCTCTTCCCTCTCCCCTTTCTTAGTCATGTCTTTCTTTTTCTCTCTATTCGAGTGTTCTTGAAAAAAATAACTTCCTCCTCTTTGACCTTTTCACCCAATAGCTCACTCACACTTTCCATATCAGATTGTAAAGGATTTCATCCAGGTTTTTTAGATCTTTTGTTAACACTAACCACATCATCCTTGTTCTCAGTGTGAATGAAAAAACATTCAACAAATGCTGGGGTGTCCATTTTTTAATGATTGTTATAAATGAGAAGTGGACAGTGCCGTGCGGATCCAGAATGTCTGGGGCATGTGCTGGCTTGAGGTAAAAGTCAGGTATTCTCAGCTATCAGGCCAACCATTGCCCTCAAGTTCATGATCAGCCATACCAGCTGTTGTCCACAGGCCAAAGTCTACAGGCCGGTGACACATCTGACACATTCTTCTCTACCAGTCAAAAGATGTTTTGCACCTAGACACATCAACATTATATCCCCCCCCCCCACACACACACACATACACACACACAGCCATCCCATCCTTATCAGTTTTTGTCTTTGATGATATGAAAAGCTCATTTCATTTCCTCTCAGACTATACATCCTCTTTCTGACTTAAAAGCCTCTTTCTGGTTGTACAACCTCTTTCTACAGCCTCTTTCTGGCTGTACAACCTCTTTCTACAGCCTCTTTCTGCTAACATTTTCTGAACACAGACATTTAAAAGATAGCCTAGTAATGAAAGTTGGTTATGGCCACTCACTGATCTGAATTTTGTCTCAATTTGTGAGGAACAAGAGAGAAACAGAGACTAATAAATAAATTCATCCGTATTGTCATCAGTGTCCAAGGTTACATAATATAAAATTTCTTCCCCCATTAACATCACAACACAAATATCTATTCTTTATTCCAAAATTATTTTTATTACAGTGATTAAGAAAAAAGAAAAAGAAAAAGTTTGTTTCTATCAGTAAATCTGTCAAACAACAAAATTTTACTTCCTCAAAAATAAATAAATTAATAAATGAATATATTAATAAAAATGAAACTATAACACGATTGGTCGTTTGCAGCAAAGCTGTCTTCCTGAAACCTAACTGCTTGGCATACACCGTTTATCTCCACTTCACTCTGTTGGTTTTTCCTGGTTTTATGATTTCATTGGAGAAGCTGATAAGGTTAGGAAGACGATAGAACAACAACATTAAATTTTCAGGTTTGTTTGTTGAGGAGGGGAAGTTGAGAGAAAACAGAAAATCAGAGAGGCAAGGGTTCAGTTTGTGCTTACACAATTATGCGGGACAGAAATACGGGAGCAAGGACAGAGAGAGAAGACATTCCAGGGGAGACATCTCTTCTCTCTTTCCCTGCTCCTGTCATCTGTCCCGCTTTCTTTCCTCTCTTCTTCTTGACGTATTAACTTATCATACCGTGTTTGACACAGTATAACTGTAATTGTGCTGGTGTGTCGTTGAACCCCAACACAAACAAAGAAACAAACACAACAATGCGATTTCCCACTGTTATATGGAGTCTCTGAATCTTACATCTTTCAAGTCTTTCAGCTCCCGAAGTGGACTGTCTCAGTTATCTAATAGTATGGCACTGCAGCAGAGTAAGCAAGTGTAGGCGTCTGAAGATATGGACCACAATTCTACATTCTCTACATAGCAACAGAGAAGTATTAGTTGAAAATCATGTGATTTACTGCAGGCCCAGCACCAGCCCTCATACATCTTGTAACAAATCGAAAGGGCATGGGTCTCCATGTGAATAAAATATTTACAACAAGATTGTCATAACTTAGGAAAATTATGGATGTTGTTTAAGCCAATGAATGCAGTATTATGACTGGGCATTTCTTGTGTAAACATTACTCATGACAGTTTGCCGACAGTTTTGATGGTAGATCTGACATGTTCTCCAGCTGCATGAGGCTGTGACAAGTTTGATAATATTTTGGAATGAAGAAGCCAACAAAAACTAGTGGCATTTTCATTGTGACAGAGAAAGATGCATGTCAAGAGTGAAGAGACTTTAACTGTCCCTGTCCAGTGTATGTGTGTTAGTACAATGTATTTGTGTTAGTACAGTGTATGTGTGTTAGTACAGTATATGTGTGTTAGTACAGTGTATGTGTGTTAGTACAGTGTGTGTGTGTTAGTACAGTGTATTTGTGTTAGTACAGTGTATGTGTGTTAGTACAGTGTATGTGTGTTAGTACAGTGTATGTGTGTTAGTACAGTATATGTGTGGAGTGCGCATGTACAGTCTGGCACATGCCGAGTGGGAATACATGACAGAAGATGTGTAGAGCATTGCTGAATGTATGTGTGTCCTGCAAGTGTGTGTATTATGTGCTCCTAAATCCATGTACTAAAAGAAAAATTGTTGTGCATGTAATGATAAACAAGTGTACCTGTGGATAGATATGATTTATACTGGAGTTTGTATGTGTGTGTGGAGGGGGGGGGGGTGGTTCAAGCCACACTCTTCAGAATTAAATACATGTTGATCAAAGGCTTTCTACTGGCATTCCTTTGGACAAAAACTATGCTCATAAAAAAAAAAAAAAAACTGTTTTACGACCTTGCATCCCATCCCACATATCTTTGCCTTTGTATCACTCCACATCAGTCTGATATTTCAAATTTAACACAAAAGACCAAAAACTGATTTTCCAATCTTTTGGGCATTTATTGAAAGCTGATAAGTGAAGGAAAATCTTAGAAAATAAAGTTTCTCAAATGTTTTCTCTGTTCATGACAAAGAAATCAGTTTTTTGTTCTGTAAAATTTAGGAAATCATTAATAAGTTAGATGCATAGATACATACAGCCATGATGTACTGATATTGATGGAGAATTTGTATTTTGTTTTTACAGAACATTTTCATAAATTTGATCTCAAAGATTGCAAACACAAGTCACCCAGTGTTGGAAAACACCAGTGTTCTTAGTAGGTTTTGAAATGACCTCTGATCCTCATTCCAGTCGCACAGATAGACACAGCAGTAACTACTTCATTGCCCCAGGAGAGCAAATGGTGATCAACTTGCTTTCTCTTGGCAGCTCAGATAATACCGACAATATCTACAGCACTGATTCTCAGCCTGGGTTTGATCAAAGCCCACTGGGATTGGTGGTCACTTCAGTGGTTCAGCAGAGATCTAAGACCCTTGCTCTGTGAATTTTAGTTGGAGTATTTAATTTTTCCAATTACAAAGGGTTCATTGAATCCACAGATGAAACTTGCAAGACTCTCTGCCTGCAACATACTTAAAAACCATTGATCTATAGCCTGTAGATTCTCCCGTCTCATCTGGTCTCTTTGTCCCAAGGATTTAGTGATGGCTTGGTCAGTGACTTACCTCCCCCGGCCCAGGCAGACCAAGAGATACCATCTGACCATCATATTTTCTGATGCTAAATGTCACCAGGGCATGGATTATTTGGCAGTTAACCCCAGGAAGGGGACAGGGCCACCCTTAGTATTTGATCCATTGAGGTCAGGAGACAGTGGACATGTAGTTTCAAAGGGAGATCATTTTTGGATCAGTCCTATTACTTCCCTTTACCAAACACAAAAGGTGTTGAACAACCAGTGTACAGAGGAAAAACAAAATCAGTTCTTGTCACTATAAATATTGATGCCCCCCCCCTGGCCAAAAAAAAAAAAAAAAATAATTGAAAGCACTATTACAGTACAAGGAAAAGATTTTTCTTATGTCATCAATTTTTGAGAATTTTTCATGGTGTATTTTTCGAGCAAAGAGTGCAGAAGTATTTTTGTTTCTTCTCTACACATTTTGTTTAACATACCTGGTGTCTGACAAAGGGAGGTAACAGGGCTGGTCAAAACGACCTTCCAATTTTGAAACAAGATAAGATGTTAGTGTAGGACCAGACCATAGCACAGCATGGGGAAACAACAAAGGCAAAATACATAGTGATATCATGGTAATTGTGACGTTTAACCGCCCATGTCCAGCTCATGTAGATTCTGCTGTTCCCTCAGGTGTGAACACCCACAATTCATTCTTAAATAGGCCGCCAGTTTTCCATTCCCACACTCTACGATGTTAGGCTAGATATCATATGAATCTGTACAGTATTATGTTGTTGTGAAAAAAAGAAACAAAAAAACAACAACAACAACAAAAAACCCCCACAAAAAACTGTGGAACTAAAATTTACTGATTTCAGGTGCTACTTCACTGTTAGTCATTTAGACATGAGTATTATCTGGTGCTAGACTTACTAAAGACAAAAATCACATATGCCGGCCACCACGGGTGGACAAGAATTTGAAAATGGGGTCATCCTGTGGGCAGTATTGGGTAAACTCTTTCAACTTACCCCAGCTAGGATTTGCAATCAGACATCACGTCCAGGGTAGATCCATGTACCTGTTGATTTTTTTTTTCCGTTTGGCTGGGAGATGAGCACAATAACCTCTGTGGTCTGCAAACATAAAGCATTGAAACATACTCACCGTATTATCTTGTAGTCACGGAAACTTGCTGAATATATATCACTGACTTTGGGACCGTTTTCAAAAGATGTTTTTTTTTTCAGTTTTGGTGAAGCTGACAGAGAGGGAGAATTTCCTCTAGGCTTTCATATGGAAATTTGACTTTTATGGGCCAGATCTTCTTGATACCAAAGAACAAAAACAAGCAGTCGGGCTGAATTCTAAGCCGTTTGAAATGAACAAACCAGGGAAATTCCATTTATCAAATATAAAACATTTACATTGATGAGCAGGTTAAAAAAAAATCCATTTAACAAAAATAAAACATTTACATTGATGAACAGGTGAAAAAAAAAAAAAAGCAAGATTTTTTACTTGAACATTTCCTACATTTTTTTTTTTTTGTCTTGTGAAACTTGTTTTTGAAAAATGAGATTTATATTGCACGATTTGTAACAAATATATATATATTTTTTTTCCTTTCATTTCGGTAGCTCTTTGTCTCCTTTCAAAGATTTTATTTCCTGTGATATCTGGGGATTTCACCTTAATTTTTCAGTGTGAACTTCAATAGAAGAAAAATAATAAAATAAAAAACCTAATATTTATTTAATTTCACCATCATAAGATCATTGACATGTTTTTCAAAAGTGGCACTGTCAAAAACAGAAAAAAAAAAAAAAAAATGCAGCCTGTCATTAAGATGTTATCCCTGTTTTTCAGTTGGCCTGCGTGGGTTCTGCCGACAGGATGGACACTGTGAGGATCCCAATGCTGCCTGTGTCCGGGGGAACTGCATGTGCCAGGAGAGATACTATGACAAAGAGGGAGTCTGTCGTAAGTTTTGTTGCAAGCTCTTCTGAGAATGCACAGAGTGTTTGTGGAATGCCTGTGAGAAATAAATACTTCAGAATCCTGATTCAGAGATCTAGGAGAGACTTTGTTGTAGGTTTCATCGCAGACTGCACTGTTAGTATGCACGGTGATGTTTAGGACAAATGAATGCTACAAAATGCCACTTTGAGGAGGAGGTAATCCCTGACACATGCCAGTGATCAACATCTGATTATTTAAAGTACTGAGCTATGTCTTGGCCAAATTTTTTTACCAATAACTTATAAGTGTTAACCAGTCTTGCTCATAACTTCTCAACTTGTAATAGATGAAAACAATATATGTCCTGTCCACATAGTTTATGTTCTGTGTCTGAATAAACAAGTCAGCTTGTAGAAATTTAATTAAAATTCTCTAGATTCTGTTTGGTTAGTTCTTGTGCATTCATGTATACAAGAGTTGTAAGATTTACAAAAGCTCACCTGTCTTCTGTTTCTGTACCCCTTGTAGGCAAAGTGTGCCCACCATCCAACTTTGAATGCTTTGAACTAGGCACGCTGAGTCGAGGACCTGAGTGTGTGCCAAGGGAACAAGTCTGTGATTCCTACATGCAATGTGCCGACGGCTCAGATGAGTTCAACTGTGAGAATATAGGTAAGGAAATCTTATTCCTTAATTATGCAAATCTGAATTTTTTGATCATGTCTTTCTTCACAGGCTTTGGGATGAGGAACATGTTAGCATTTCATGACTTTTTTTCTCTCAGTTTTTATTTTGGTTCATTTGTTGTTTGTGGAAGTGTCTTGGGAATGGTATCCTGAACTTGGGACGATTTTCTCTGATCTGGGAATGGTATCTTAAGCTTGAAAAAAAGATCTTTGATTGATTGCTTCCTTATTCTATAATTCGTCATCAATTTTGGTGACAGTATGAAATATCCAAGGCAACAAGATTTGTGGAGGAATACAGTTTTTGTATTGAGATCTGATTTGCTTCGAATTATTGTCTTAGAAGAAAATCCTTTTTCACCTTCTTATTTCATCTTTGGCCTTTTTTTTTATGAGAAAGAAACAAACACAACTATGCGATTTCCCATTGTTATACGGAGTCTCTGAATCTTACATCTTTCAAGCTTTTCAGCTCCAGAAGTGGGCTGTCTCAATTATCTTATAATATGGGACTGCAGCAAAGTTAACAAGTGTAGGAATCTGAAGATATGGACCACAATTCTACAAGCTCTTCATAGCAACATAGAAATATTGGTCGAAAATCATGTGATTTACTGCAGGCCCAGCACCAGCCCTCATAGATCTTGTAACAAATCGCAGGGCATGGGTCTCCATGTGAATAAAACATTCACAACAAGATTGTCATAACTTAGGAAAATTATGGATATTGTTTTTATGACATTTGCATTTCCTCCATAATCCCTCATATGCTTTTTTTCAGCCACCAGATTGTATAGGCCTATGAGGCTCATGAGTTAGTGTGATTTCAGAAATATGCTACGCTTAATTATTTTTTGGGGTCTCTTTGTTTTCAGAAATAGCCTTAGTCTGTGATTATTCACTATGCATCTCTCTCTTTAGCCCCTAAACCCAACCAGAAAAACTGGTCTGAGCAAAAGAAGCCAGACTGGTCGAACTCAGGTGCTAACAACCAAGTCCATGGTGACACAGATCCGTACACCGCGCCCGTGGCACAACAGCCGGCCAGCACTAATCAGCAGGCACTGTCTGGACAAGATGGAGACAACTCCTACAGTTCAGGCCTGGGCCCAGGTAACCATGGCAACAGTGGACTGACGGCAGCCAGGCCGAGGCCAAATGTGCCAGCCCAGCAGAGCAGTGATGTAAGGCCCACACCTGGTGCTCCACACGGTGCTCCAGCCAGCATGGAGAGTAGCATGCGCTTGAATCAGAGTCCTAGCCATAACAATGCTCCACCAGCCAGAACTAACCCCAACCACAGTGACTATGGGGGGATCCCACAGCTTGCTAGCGATCCCAACACTAACCCCTCACACTCACAGCCTACTAACCCAAACTATGTACCCACTAACAAAAACCTTGTCAACCCACATGGCTCTAGTGAGCCCATAAAGCCCCCAGCTAGATCCAACCAGCAGTATGCCAATTCCCAGTCAGGAAACCTCCCTCCCCAACATGGCCAGACAAATTCAGGTCCCCCTAGTTCATACCAAGGACCCAGCCAAAGTTTTCATGGCCAACCACAGAATGCTCAACATCCAAGCATGCCACGTCAAGGACAGGCTTCAAAAATTCCGAGCTCAGGTCCCAATCCAGCATACTCTGAAGGAGGAGCTTACAAAAAGTATCCAGCCCAGGCTCAAGGACGGCCTGTCATGGACACACAGCAACAGAAAGTGTATCCTGGTGGTTCAGGTGGTGGTCAAGCAGCTAGCAGACAGGGACCGCAGTCAGGGCCAAACAAAAGTGGAAGTGACCCCAGACAGGATGGCAAGCACTATGGCCAGGAATCCCCATCTTCACCAAAACTGAATCCCGCATCATCCCCGCGGCTGTCGTCCCCATCCAAGTCAACAGGTTCCCAGTCTAGCAGAGCGAAGAGCTCGTCATCTCAAAGCTCCAGCAAGTCCTATTCGTCATCTCTCGATCCGACAGAATCTCAGAACCGTCAGCAGCTGCCAAGCTATTCTAATTCCCAGAAATGGCTGGACCCATCCCTGTACATGCCATACGGTCTCGGAGATTCTTCCTCTCAGCAGGGACAACCACAGCAACCAATGGGCAGTCGGTACTACGATTCCTCCCAGTATTACCCCCGTTACCCCAGCGACAACTTAGATTCCTTGCCAGAATCCTTACTCGGAAACTCTGGATCAGCAGATGATTTTTCACAGTTTGGCAATCCGTACCTGACCCAGGACAAACCTTATGGATCCTCATACCAAGCAGGCAGACCAAATTCAGGGTTTTTAGGCTATCCAGAGACTCCCTATGGGAGCCAGTATCCATCGGGTAACAGATATGATTACAATGGGGAATATCGGCCCTCCGGCTACCAGGAACAGGATTTTTACCCTTCCTTGGGCAGCCAGCAGGGATACAGACCCAGTGCTGGATTATATGAGGGTAAACAAGAAGATTTGACAACATTCTGAATGTTAAAAATGTTTCTCCACCTGTCATTCTGTGGCCTAATTGTTGTTTTGTATATTCATTTCTACCCTCAGTCTAGAGCGGTTGTACAATAATGTTTTGGGACAACCATTCACAGAAAAGTCAGTCAGAATCAAGACTGAACTGTTTCTGTCAAGTTAAGAACAGCATGAAAATGAAGACCTGTGTCTTTCAACTGTACCTGCTTTATGCTTGGTGGATGATAGGAACAAAAGAGTTGTCTCCCTTTGCCCATGCTCTTGATGTTGTGTGTGTTCATGTTGTTTTGATCCAATGGTCAGCTTATACAGCTTACTGAAGTTTTCTGTTGTTACCACTGACATGATAGGGGAGAACAGAAAATTGTATGTCCCACAGAGTTCTAGGAGACATTCACTCTTTATATGATCTTTGAACTCGATGAAAGATCACTCATATTGAAGATTCACTGCGTTTTACCTGACCATACTATAGGAAATATTAGAAAAAAAAAAAAAAAAAATGGAAACTTGTAGGAGTGTAAATAAATGAGCAAAACATGTCTTACACCAAGCTGTCAACACTGAGTGCAATTATTTGTGCCATGCTCAGCTGGTCTCTAGGAGAATCTGGGCAACTGATACCTTTTATACCTTAAGTAATGCTAATACATACCTGTCTGTTTAATGTATGATAAGTTTTGGCTTTTTCACCACGTTGGTGTTGTGTTTGTTATTTTAGGTTATGATTTCTCAGCATCCCAGTGTGTTTCTTATTCACTGGCTTTTCTGTTTGGATGTTGCACAGAATTGTCACAGATTTCTGCAGTGTGTCATTCATGCCCTTGTGTCTTTCCATGCAGTGAATTGTGCATTCCACTAATATGTGTGTGTGTGCATGCCTGCGTGCATGTGTGTGTGTGCGTGCGTGCATGCGTGCGTGTAGCTATCTTGGTGATACACTTTCTTAGATAGTTGCTCTTTTGTGTGGAAGGTTATATGATATCAATGTTCAACATAGCAATAGCATTTTAATTAATTTTTCCACCATTTTTTGTACCAACTGGAGTTATTTGATTAAGTTGTCAAATGGCATAAAGTAAATGACCATAGTTTCTTAGTGTAAGATCAGATTTCTAGTAGATCTGTAGTAATCTGTAATACTTTCTCACAACAAGTGCTCATGTACTTGAAAAGATGCATTTGTCACCACTGCTGAACAGTTTGATCACCACTTTAAGTATAACAATGTCCCTGGTGGCTTCTGATATACCTTAAGTTGACAGCACAGCTGCTAGCCAATGGCTGGTCTCACTCTGAACTAGTACTTTAGAGCAAATCTAGAGCGACTAAATACCTTTCAAAGAAGATTCAGACAGAAAGTTGTAGTTGCATAGTGTGACCTGCATGGCTTGAATGTCGTGGCTGTGTTGTAATTGCCTAGTAGATCATTCTCTGCATGGAGAGCTGTTAGCTCATGTTGTACCTGTGTTAGCCTGCATGCTTGCCCATGTATCACACCTGGCATTAACTCATTTGTTTGGCAGGATACAAAGTTGTCTATTGTCACATTTAAAGCTTTATGACAAACCATGTCTGAATTAGACAGTTTATTTTTCACTGTGTATGTATATGGCCTTAGGCTAATAGTTTAGAATAATTAACTGTGGACATTTAGATGTCAAATCAATGCATTTTTTTTTTAAACATGAAAGCACAGAAATTGACATGTGAAAAGAAATCTGGAATTTAATTTTGTTTTGTATTGGCTTGATACAGATTAATGCATGATAAAACTAACAAGGCTTTTCAGTTCCCTAGCTCAGAGAATTATTGATGTTTTAGTTATGAGATGATTTTTTTCGTCTGAAGTTGCAAAGAGGATTTGAGATTCAGGGAATATGTGTTGATTTATTTCATATCTTATACAAAAGAAAATAACAAAAGTTCGTGATTAGGAATGAACCCTTTTTATTTGATGCTTTGTCGTCATGTTACTGACGCTGCATTTAACACAGTTTGGCTTTTCTGTACCACTGTAACTCTATGATATGCCTTTCCATGGATTCCACCTGCTTATTATGAATGCATGAATTGGTAATGTCAGAATGAAAATTCCTATAAAAGCCAAACAGAACTGAATGGAGTTTGCATACTAAAAAAAAATGCACACACAAAAAAACAAAGAGGCATGTTAATGAGGTTCTTGCCAGTCTCTACCTCGTCAAAAGTTCTCTGCAGTGTGACACTTAGTTAAATGATCCACAGAATGTGTGTTATTATCAAAGGAGAGGCTTCTATAAGCCAGTGTAGAAAAATAACTAACTCCCAGCTCAGTTACATTAGATGGTGAGAGCAACCTAGTGCATGATTTAATGAGGCAAAGATAAAATCATACATTTCAGTCCCACCATCTCATCACAGCAAACCACAGGGTCTTTACACATTCATGACTTAATTGTTACAAGAGGTTTGGAATTAAAGCCTACCTATAGGAAAGTGTACACAATGATGAGAGTTGGTAATAGAATTATTAAAATTTCTATCTCACATTATTGAGCTCTTACCAGCTTTTTGTCCCAATGAAACAGTTCAGCTGTCAAAACTTGTTTGTGATATCCTCTCTGATATTTTTGTTTCCATGTACAGTGCAGGACTTATGATCTGTCACATTCTCAGTTACTGTTGTTTGTATTTCAGATTTTCCCTCCCACGTAGGACAACATAAGCCTTCCAGTCTGAGCAAGCCACAGGGTAAGATAAACAGCATCCTCACAGTATAAATGAAACATCTACAGCATTTTTAGTGGTCTTGAGAACACTATTTAAGAAATCATTTGCCCAAATTTACCGTGTGATAAAGGCGAAAGAAAAAAAAAAAAAAATCAATATTTTTAACTATTTCAAATTGTAGATGGACTTTAGAAACTGGTTACCAAAAGTATGTTTTCACATATATACTGACAAATGATTTGGGCACTTGAGTAGTGAAAGTGACAAATTATTGAACTGCATTTCTAACTTAAAGACCCGGCAATATGTTTTATTTTTATCTTGTGACTCAGTGAAACTTGGTTAGGCCTGCGCTGTGATGAAATCAGGCTGTGGTGCCAGTAGACAGGCCATTGAATGAAATCCACGAGAAGCTATGAAGAGGGCAGAGATTTTCTGATACAGGGAAGAACTTTGTCCTCACAGAATGCGTTGTCCTCACAGAATGCGTTGTTGAATTTGTCTCAGTTGCCAGATTGGTAGAAGTCCTCAGTGTGTGACCCATGTCCTGGAAAAATAACAGTGCTTAAATTTGAGGCTTTGATATGTCCATGTGGGAATTGGTAGAACTCCATACTGCAAGCATGTTGCCATACGTTCATATGTTTGCATCATATTCTTCATATCTTTTGTATGAACTTTTCTGCCAGGGTGTATTTCCTTATGGATAAACTGGAAGAGAACCCACTGTTTTTTGTGGAAGATTTTTCAATTGTAGGTCAAATTAACACTGGCTTGGGGTTTAAAATATATGGCAAGCGTGTACACACCTGAATGTTGGTATGTTGGATAATGAAACTGAACGTTACTCAGAGAAAACGGATTGGTATTTTAAATGCATCATTCTTTCAAACATACAATTAAGATCAAACTCAGTGGCAAGTTTACTTTTCAATTACTATCTCCTTTTTAGAACGACGTCAAACAGAGTAAGATTTTTTTTCAGCCTTATGTAAGTAGAAATACAGATGTTTATGCAGTAATATTGTGTGCCAATTTCAGATGGATCCCTTCAGCAGTTTTTGAGTCTGTATGCCTTTTATTATGGGTTTTGTTTGCAGAGTTATATGGTACAGTTAAAGTATTTGTATTCATAAACTTTTGGTCATCCTGTTCTGTCCAGCAGGTGGTCATTCAGCTGGCAGTGTCTCAGGGCCTGACACAGAGCATAAGTCTGGCAGCTGGTCAGACAAGGACAAGGATAAGGATGGACAGGCTTCAGGTACAGTAGTTCACAAACCTTGACCCCCATAATGTCATGGTGTCGACAGAGAATGCCAATGTATCAGGCAGATTATGATGACGTTAATTATATGCCTAGATTGTGACACTTTGCCTTATGTCCTCATATGATATGTTAAGAGAGGTATATATTACTACATTGCAAGGGGTTTTAATAAAAAGTGAAATGCAATCTATTGGGTCAGATCAGATCCCTTGACCTTTGTAGGGTTAAATTTCAAATTCCCTCATCACATTACATTTGGTCACTGTTGCATTATAGTGGTATCAGTTCTTTTCATTACTTTAAAATATTGAGACCAGAAACAAACTGTCAGGTCATTGGATGAATTAGGCCATCATGGTTCTGTTGAAATGATTTGTTCCAACCAAGCGAGAGACTGGAAATCCCTGCATCTATTTTTAGCACGAGGTACAACCCACCAAGTTTGCCACACTTTTTGGTGTGACCTTGTTACCTTGGGGAGGAAATTTATGACTACAACATTTTGTTGTGGGCCTATTGAACCTAGATGCCCTCCAAATAATAGTAGTAGTGAGTAGTGTTAATCATTGTATGACACAGATAAATGTCCAAATCACTCCGGCATTGTTTTTTCCCAACATCTCATGTTCTGCTATTGTTACAGGATTTCATGATGAAGTGTATTAACACACACAAATGAATGTTCTGTTTATAGTGGGGGGTACAAACACTCCTCTGGGGATTTCCAGATCTGTGCTTTGGTGAATATGAACTATTCCATTTCCCTTTTTTTATGACAGCTCTCATGTTCGCAAATACCTTGAGACTTCTGTAGTATTTTGGCCTAAGATAGTTCAACTGTGGCATGTGGAAAAATTCATGTCTTGGAGCCAGGACAAATGAGTGGAAAGTCATGCTGATCAGTTTCAAGTTATGACCATTTTATTCTGTTTTCTGACTGACAGGTCAAAACATTTTGTTTTCTCCCACAAAAATGAAATGTCAAACCTTTTATAACCTGACGTAGAAAAGTTAGTATCTCAGTCAGAAAATAGCTGAAAACAGCCAAAGGTCATTATCACCAAGCACGACTTTTGACACATTTGCCCTGGTTGCAAGACATATAAACAGATTTCAAACTCTAAACATGTCAGATGATTTATTTCTTGACTTGATTTCATGAGTGCCTTTCTTAATTACATTATTACAGTTTTTTGAGAAAGACAAGGGATAGGACATTTTTAAAAAAATTATTTTTTTTTTTTTAATGTTTAAAAATTATTACTTTTTTCTTTTTTTTTTTTTGTACAGTAGTCCAATCCACACCTCGCCCCAGCCAGACACCACCTAAAACGACAACAGCCAAGACCAAAGCCAGCAATGGCACGGCGCCAAAGACAGAGAGGCCAAGTCCGGTCACTACCAAGGCACCCTCGGGCAAGCAGGGGTCGAGCAAGCATGTCTTCATGTCGAGGGAGAAGGTCATCATTGCCAGCTCAACCAGTAATGCCGAGGGTCCCATCATTGCCTTGTCTCTTGGCCTGGCCTTCACCCTCATCCTCATCGTTCTCCTTGGCTGCCGACTGAGGAACATGCGGCACCGGCTGAGAAAGGGTCGGCCGCTACACCAGAATGAGGCTGACTATTTGATCAACGGCATGTACTTGTAGTCTCAACTTACTACATCTTGTCCTTTTTTTTTTTTTCAAAACTTTTTTTCCAGACCTCAAATATTTGAACTACATAATGAAAAAAAAACAATAATATAATGTATTTTCAGAATGATTTGAAGTGCATTATGAAAGAAGTCGTATCTTAATATCTTGTACTTCAGACATGACTGGAAAGTATCAAGAAACCCAAATGATTGTACAAGTGTTAAAGTTAAATCAAGAACTTTTGAAAAGTGTGGCTGGAAATTCCTACGGTTGTTCTTGTCATCTCGATAACGTCTTAAACAGGAAATGTCTCTGTGACAGAGCAGCCATGTGGTTCAGTACATGTAGATATAACTGTGCTCTTCATGAGATGGAGTTTCTGTCTTAACCCTTTGAACCCTGGTCACTAGTGTCTGCAGAACCCGTGTCCCTGGCCTTCTGGGCCGAGAACGCACATTTCTCGTTTCATGTTGAATATCTTTGAAATGTGATCATGGGCACAGACATTTGTAGTCATCGGAGTCTTATATGTCCTTGCCCCAAGCGACCTATTTTATCTATTTTTGACTGAAGTGGACGTATAGGACTTGAGTAAGTATGTCAGCCCTGTCTGCCAGGCTATGGGAAATTTGACACCGGAATATCTACCTGGTGTACTGGGCTGAAGGATTCAATGGGTTAAGGAGAGATAATACAGGTACTGTTCTTTCCAGGTAATATTTGTGTTGATTTCATGACCAGTCCCAGGTTGTGTAACTGGCACCAGTAGCAAAGAGCAGGGCTGTCTCAGGGTGCGGTTTTCTTTTCATTAGGAAGGTTGAGAATCAGCTCTTGGCTGTGAAATCACCCATCTCTGGCTGTGTACTATAGAAGAAGAGAAAACATTGTATTTTTCCAATTTTGTACTGGCATTTCTGTGTTAAGTGAAATGTGTAGTCATGACATTTTGTTGTTGTTGCTGCTTTGGCTCCTCATTATTTGTGACCACCTTTTTTTTTTCAATATTCTTTTTAATTACTCATCTGTTTAATCAAGAATGAAATCCAGTCAAATCTCAAAACACAAGGAGAGATTTTTACATGAAATCTTGTGTACATTTTACCAGTGAATCTCAGTGTTGGAGAAATTGTATCATATCCAATCTGAAGTTGTGAGCGAGCAAGTATGTTGTTGCCAGATTTATCAGCATGTTATTGCTCTTTAAGTGTGTGATGGAAAACTGTCACTTTATGCCTGTGTTGAGCTTCACATTGAGTAAGAGTTCTGCAATATTTCCCAGGAGAATATTTGACTGGTTTTTTAATTTAATATAATCAAAATCAAATGTGAGAGGCTTCTCAAATCTGTGGTGAGGATGAGATGAACAATTGACTGTATTTCTCATTCTTGGAGACTTTGCAAAATAAATAATCAAAATATTTGCTTTGGAACTACGCATTGTTATAAATTGTTTACTGATATCCCATGTCATAGCTAGGAAAGCTTTCACCACCTTTTCAGGAATGTTACTTTTGAAACTTAAAGATATTTCTGCAGTGTTTGTATAGTTAGATCACAAAGACCGTAAGTTGTACGTTAATTTCAAGGACTAGAGAAAAATGATAAATTAATTTTGATGTAACGATTTCCACTCAGGATGGAAGGAGTCAATTGACCTCAGGATTTCGTAGAAAGACTTGATTTTTCTGTGAACGTAATATTGCAGAAAAAATCCCAGCAGTTATTTCGAACATTTGTGCGATTTAATTGCCCATATTATAACAGCTGAACAAGCTCAGTCTTGTCGCTCTGCAGAAAATATTTTGTGTCAGTTTTTGCCCAGGACTGAAGATTGGAAAGGTTTTGTTAGTGAAGCCATCATAGCGTGCGATTGACTATCACAATAACATGAAGCTTCACCTTGTCCTTTTTATTTATATATACAGTTTGTCCTGTGCTTTTTTTTAGAAACAGTTTTTAACACTTTACATATTTAAGCTAGTTTACTAACACTTATATTACGGTTTACCAGTTTTAATGCTGTAGATCTAGTTATACACACCTCTGTATCTAACTTATTAGCTCTGCTGTGGATTAACTAAGTGAGATGCCTAGTAATTTTCCACAGAAATTGCGTGAGGCACTGACTGGTCCTTTGGTTGTGGTCTTATTTATTCATGCATTAGTATCCCAGGTGTAGTAACATCTGTCTGTTAGGCACAATATAGCCATTATCATGCTGATGTGCCCTTAAACCCCAACTTACACAAACAAACAAACACATCTGTCACTTTTACCATACTGTCAGTTCTGATTGCTTCAACTTTTCATCTGAAACAGTCATCAAAGTGCGTGCAATGTGAAGGATAAAGACGAATGGATATTATTTCATTAGGGAGAAATAAATTGAACATTGCTGGTACAGATCAGATGTCAGATATGTCAGCTCATCAATGTTTTTATTTTTTATAGAAAAATATTCATCATGTATAGATGATAGGCAGGTGATTTTTCAGGACTCAGACTCACTGAAGGATCTTTAACTTGAACATTAACTAAAACATCCCCTATGTTGTTAATGGAAATCCAACATTTAAAGAGTTGTGATACCAGACCATCTAAGTGGTTTCTTCCACAGTTTTTGTGTGTCAGGTTTATTTAATTGTTGCTTTACATTCAATAAGTTTAAAAGTGCAATACGTGTACATATGTCTCTGTCATAATGAATGCTGAGGTAGTACAGATGAAAAGCTGTCCTGAAATACATGTGTATGAACAATTTTACTGATTACCTACTCTGGTTGTCTTGAATATCATGTTTTAGAGCATTTTATTGTTTCAGTTCTAAAATGCTGAAAGTGAAAGGAAAGGAAATGAAATACGATACTCGCATAATAACACATGCATATCTGTAATGTTTGGGCATTGAAGAATAAAACTGAAGTACCGATAGCTAGGAGGTAATGGCTGGTCTCAGTCATATTGTTTGGTTTACACGGGCACTCCAACAAGTGAACATGAAAACAGGTATTTGATTAGGATGTTTTGTAATTCTAAAATTTGCTCAAAAAATAAATTTATGTACAATGTATGTGATGAAAGATCTAGAATTTGGGGAGGAGGAGGGAGAATTTTGGGGAAAAATTTTTTTGGGGGTAAAATTGTAGAAGTCATAAGTACATTTGTCAATCAAAAGCAGGACGGAGGAGGATGATAGAATTCTATCAATATCCAGCAATATAATGTATAATATGCATCAAGTTTTGCTGTGCATTTATTGTTAGAGCAGTTTTTGCCAGTGTGTTTATTAGTCATGACTAGGCTAGATCTGCCTAACACAATAAGACATTACATGTACAAGTGTGTGTCTGGTTGTGTGTTGTTTGACTGTGCAAGGTCTATACTGGCAGTGCTTTCATCTGTGAATGCATTCCTTTTTCTTTTTTTTTTCTTCCCTCTTCCTCTGTTCTTTTTTTTTTAAATTTTTTTTTACAGGATTTACTGTATTGGGAATTACTTTTTTCATCACTCCAAGACATTTTTTTACCCTATATTCACATTCACGACAAATGTTTTTGTCTCACAGTGGTCATACTGTAAAAAAATATAAATGCTGTAGTACAAAAAAAATGCATTTATAAAAAAGCATCTTTTGACTTTTATCTCATTTGTCTTATGTTTACTGCTATGTCAGTTTGTTACTGCGGGTATTATATTAGCAGAGAAATGAAAACTATAGGTCACCAAAGTACTGACTAGTTTTTGGAATTTTTTTTTTTTTTAATTAAAAAGAGATTAAAAAAAAAAAACCATTGAGCATTTCCCACTTCACCCTCAGTTTTATTTAGCTTCTGGTCTGTCTTTTGTCTTGGCTTTCTCAAAATTCCCCTTGCTTGACCAGATCAAGTGATGGGTACCGGTATGTAAGGCTTGCCTGATTGTACCGACAAAACTTGGATGTTCCCATGTACTGTACATATACATATTGGATATTTTAATTTGACGTGTGTATCACTGAGTGCGTGCAACTTTGTGCGTGGTCGTTTATCGCTCTGCCTGACGTTTGATACAGCTTTGGTTTTGATTTTAATCAATCAGCTTTAGCCATTGTCTCATTTTTTAAAACAGTATAATCATTTTGATTTCTGTCATTGTAAATATTGACTAAATTGACTAGTCTAGTGTCTCACTTTAGGACTGCATTGGACTGAGTCCTAGTGAGATGCCCAATTATTCATGTTTTAGATATAGAGTTACAATGTAGTGTATTTACATTTTTAATCGTAGCAGAGCCAAAAACTTACAGCTAGCATCCTGTTAAGACTATTTTTTCCAGATCTTGACAGTTATACTCGGTGCATGAATCAGTACGTAACAGTAGTAAATTTAGCAAGCTTCCTTTGTGTGTCTTAAGCGATCATTATTTTTACATTTTAATGGTGTCTGGTCAAGTCTGCATGAGTGTATTCAAATTTCTTTGGTTCATGAGCTGTATATTCTGTGATATGATTTGAATATAAAATAAAATGCTTTTCACTCTATCATTCCATCTGTTGTGTCTTTATGAAGTGATCATGTTGTGGAAAAGTGATAATGGAATAATCTTTTTTTTTTGTGGTGCTCGTAATCACAAGACAGAAAATGTAAAGAGTGAAAAGGCTGTCAGTTTGTGGATCACGATGAAGATAGCTATCAAGTGGAATAGATTTAGATCACTTGAATGGACAACGGAGATGTGACACGATGAAATCAGGCTTTATCAAATTTTGAGCATAGTTATTGGTCCATGTATCACTGTCACTGTAAAGATTACATGTATTCATTTTCCTTTCTGTGTGAGAAACTTTTTTTGTTCTATATTAAGCAGATGTCAAGATATTGGTAACTGCAGACTAAGGGGACAACCTGTTGCTGCAGCTGAATTTAGGGAGAAAATGGCCAATGGCTTTTGTTAATCCTTATTAAGCCATGCCTCTAAATTACAAATTTTGGACTTTTACTCAAACTATTTCAGCAAACTTAACTCTGAAATGTATTTTCAGATTGATATAGAACGGTTCTGTGAAGAAAAAAAAAAACAAAACAGGCTTTAAAATTAATTCAGTTGTGAAACACATGAATTGTCTATCACCTTAGTCTGACAAGTGCCTGATTTCATTGAATGGTGCCGCAAATTCCCTCTCATGTGGCAGACAGTTTCCATGGGTAGAGGTAACAGATCTAAAGCTACATCAACAAGTACCAAGATTTCAATTAGGCTTCAATGCAATTTAATCTAACAAAAACCAGCAACAATCATGCCAATAGAATTCTTCAGTAATACATGTATTGACTATTAGACCTGCAAATTTATTTCAAAACCACACAATTCAAAGCAAAGCAAAGTTTCAAGCAAATTGCAATTTCTTTCCACCCCCACTCAGCCCCTCCCCCTCCCAGCTTGAATTAATGCAATCTTTGAACATTTTTGGCAAGGGAAAGGGATTCACAATTTTTTTTAAAAATCTCATTTATGTTCAACTGACTTCAGTTTGCCCCAGGTGCACAAATTATAGCCTACAGCGATAACATATTAAAATCATAAATATAAACATTAATAAATAATCAGATGATAATTTAATCCTCATGCAGGATGAAAGGGATGACGGAAGGAAAACACTCAGGCTATGAAAATGGTGAAAATGTCAGCTTTGATGTGGAAGAAAAAAACAGCGCATAGACACACATAAAGCTGGCAGGACACAAATGTTCTATCATCAGGATGCTTGCTGACTATGGCTGGTTCTATAGTGCTCTGGTACAGGGACTCCAAAAGGGCACCTGGAACTTTGGAGAAAGGTATATCAGCTGTACATTACCATATGGTACCAATATTTCATACAAAATGTTCCACTATAAAAATTATCTTGAGGTTTCTCTGGGCTGCAAATAAGGACCAATACAACTAGCATCAGTCACAACTGTTATTATTCACAATTTAAATTGCAACAGAATTGTTATACTGGTAACAGTTTTAACAACTGATAGGAATAGTCTGTTGTCAACTCAAACAGAATTGCTTTAAGACAGTTCTAACAGAATTGATGTAACTCACTGAAAAATGTTTAATTTCAATATTTTCATCTTATCTGCATCAGTTAACAAATCCGTTTTTAAAAAAAACAAAAAAAACCCAACATATATACATGTATTTATATATACATCTGGGTGGTTACTTTAAAAGAGAAAAAAAGAAAAAAAAAAGAAAATTTGATGACTGGTGTGAAGAAACGAATTGGTAAAACATTTCCCCATAACACGACAGTCCGGTTTATGGCTTGCACATCTAGGTGGATTGTATTTGATTTAACCTTTTTCTGTTCACATGATGCCCTGCATGATCAGCCATGATCACAAAGATTCACCAGTTCTTATCAGTCATATAAGAATTGAACATCACCGATGTCAATAAGAATGGAAAGTGCAGGTTGGAAAATGGAAATCAACATTTCATTTCATGACCAGGATTTGGCAGCATTACAGTTAATCAAGCTAGACAACTCCATCCAAGGCAGAGAAAAATCATACATACATATCAGAGTGGATTTCTACAGTCACATCTTTATTCAACACATAATTAAATTATGTACAAAATGTATGTCAGAATATGACAGGAGGACAGTGATCCTCAGTGATCCTCAGTCCCTTGTCTACATGATCAACTTTTAACATTTTAAAGAGATCACAAAATTTTCTCTCTGTTGAAAAATATAAGTTCACAATCTGACAAAAGATAACAATAATAATAATAATAATGATAATAATAATAATAATGATATATAGTATTTATATAGAGCATAGCTCCGTACACTACAGGCTCTAAGCACTTTATAGCCTATTATTACCTCGACAGATCTAAAGAAGACAGTCACATGTCTCGCGGCCAGTCGAAATGAGACGTAAGTCGCTGGGCTAGAACGGAGAAATCAGGCTTTGAATGTGATGAGGGGGGTCAGATATCATTTTTTTTTTTATTGCAGAAATTGAAAGTGCATTCATCTCTAAACAAGACAGTATTGGTCTTACCCTCGATTTATACATAATACTTGATTAAAATTGGGTTTTTTTAATGAGGTACGGTATGCATGTAGATTTATGTGTACGACCGTTCATTTAAACTCGATTTACTCGGAATTTGGCTCATTACTGAGTGGTCCCCCTTTGCCTCTTTAAACTGCAATATCTCTGGCTAGAATCGAGTTAGCTTAAAACTTTTTTCACTTCCTGAAAGGGTATGAAATAAGCTATCACGTGATACCAAAAACTCCATATGGTGAAACATTTTGTCTGGTTGCGAGACATATGAAGGGTTTCAGGGCAAAATGAGACATATCCAAAACTGCTGTTTAGAGAAAAATGACAATTTTGTCCTCCAGTAGTTAGTAATTTTATCATTAAGTACTAGAATTTTCTGAAGGATAAGTTAAATTTGGTGAAAAGGAAAGTCCTTGCTGTATAGCACTAGCACCATTCCCTGTATTGAGGGGTATACAAAAAAAAATTTAAAATGCCACTTGCTGCATTTTGCCCTAAAACCCTTCATGTTTAGAGTCCAGTAACATTTTGCATGTATCAGCTCCCTAGGTCTTTTTTGATAGTGAATTTTTTTGTCCAAGTTTGTTTTCAAAAACCTTTTGCCTACCATTCAGTAGTCATTCAGACAGAACAAAACAAAAAAAAAATTTTTTTTTTTTTTTTGTCTGATTAAAGGAAGATCTGAGATCTGTCAGACAATTTTAGAGTGTTAACAAGAGGATGACTGGGTTTAGTTTTCTGAGTGGCGCCGACGCACACAACTTTTAGCAAACACTTTGAAAACATACTGTTGCATTAAATTTACATTTGTGGGAAATTTCAAAATATAGTAACCGTGTTTTCAAACAAAAAAAAATACTAAAATTTAGTATTGATAAAGTTGGTAGAAATCGGACAAACCCTTCAGTCTACTGTCATGTGGGTCTATTCTAGATTTAGAATTCCATGCAGCAGGAAGGGGCGACATAAACTCGAGTTTTCAGAGACGACTGTTGCCTGTGACGTGATAAAGAAATAATTTTGATGATAAAGGAAAATGACATAATCATGGATAATTCCCTCGTTATTGTGTTTGGCGATTGAGCTCAGATCAAATGACTTATATTGCTTGATTAATGGAATAAAACAACAACAACACACACACACACACACACATACACACACACACATCATGGGCAAGACAGAAAACTTGATGTGGTTTTAATTCATTTAAGATTGTCAAAAGTCTTTATGAAGACGTCTTGGACCTTGTTTATCCAAGGGGGATCTGCATGAAAGCCGTCGGGAGAAAGAATTATATTCTGTGCCATATTCGAAATAAACAAACAAAAAGTAAAACAAAACAAACAAATATCAGAACAACAACTACTTATAAACACAAATCACCCCCCCCCACACACACACACACACACACACACACACACACTGGAAGAAGAAGAAATAATTAAAGTAAAAAAATATTCCCTTTCTATCGGCTACTTTCTCAGATCTCTACCGCTGTGTAGTATTCAAAACAATCATTTCTATCCGACATAATACACAAGGTGTAATGGAAAAGTATCATTTTGTCTTTCATTCATAGGAGCAATTTTTGTTTTGTTAATGCCGTCTGAAATCATCGGGTTGTCACTTTACGAGTTATACATCAATCTTCTTTAACCATTGCGAGTGCACTCAAGCCCGAGTCCTCACAAATGTTTTCTTCGTCCATACCTTTTTTTTTTTTTTAATTGTTTAGCCCATTTTATTCTTCTGTAAGCTTTTTGTCGCTTTCCAGCTGTTGTTGTTGTTGTTGTTGTTATTGTTGTTGTTGTTGGTTTTACTGTTTTAGCCAGAGCCAACTATGCTCAAGTTAAAGAATTTGCCATGAAAAGGTCGCCAAGTCACCCCCGTCATGGTAGACCTTCTGAAATGTTTGTAGTGCCAGCTGGGCGTAGCCTGAAATTCCTGCAAGTCGGGACGTCGGAATTTAAAAACAGCTTGCACGTGAATGGGGTTTATTTTTTTACCAAGTCCAATGTGATGTGGTTCAAGTCACCATAGATGGTTATCTTGGCCCTGGCAGCGATCTCGTGGTCGTAGTGAGCACTTTGCTCTGTTTGTAGACACCGTCTCTTGTTGTCACGAGATAAGAGATTGGGAGGGGGGTGGGTTCTTTGTCTGATGGAACACACCATGAACACGTAATACATTAAACGGCATTGGTGTAAAACTGATTATCGCAACAGGAAGAACTAAGAGGACAAGAAATCTGGAATAGTTTTCATTGCATTTTGATAAAAAAAAGACTTGACATTTTGAGCAATGTTATTATGTGCCTATGTGGTCTGGCGTCTGCTCTGTCGTAGGCTGCGGGCTCGACTGGTGGATCTTGCTTTGGGGGATGGAAGGATACGATGATCGAAACTTGCATTTAATTTTTTTTTTTTCAGTGATTCAACGATTTCCTGGCTTCTTGGGTAGGATAGCTCGGGTTCCAGCCTTCTTGAATGGGGGCAAATATATCTCAGGGGTCCCGCTGGCAGTTACAGGCCGTTCTAGTTAATGTAGTTTGACTTGTACGTTTTCTGATGTTTGGAGGTTTGCATCCTAAACTTGGGCTGTTAATTAGGTTTTTTTTTTCAAAATCACATGACCTAGTGAACATCGCTCACATGTGGCTTTGTTTACTTGCTCTG
>JBCAUA010086500.1:0-10622 GCA_038406235.1 Peronia verruculata | reverse complement strand
TATGTATCTATCTATCTATCTATCTATCTATCTATCTATCTATCTATCTATCTATCTATCTATCTGTCTATCTATCTGAGTGCCTGTCTATCCGTCTGTCGGTATACTTATCTTTCTCTTCACCCAACGTTCATTCTATTTGTCTATCTTTCCTTACTACTTTATCCGTCCTCTTGTATCGCCTAGGGCGTCGAGGGTAGAATGAGCTCTCGGTTTATGGCAAGCTGGACGGCCCGACTGGGTGGGAGATTGTGAGTCTTCAAGGTTTCTTTCACATCTTCGAGCCATGTCTTCCTTGGTCTTCCTGTTTCCTTGGACCCTGAAATCCTATTGCTGTACACATTACTGGCAAGCTGGTGGGGCATCATGCATGCGTGTCAGATGTCCCAACTACCTGACTGTTTGCTTCTGAATGTAGTTGAGGACAGGTGTGGTATACACCATTTCTCATTTGCTTTTGATTATATCCCGTGTGGTCATGTTGAGGGATTTCCTCAGACATGGCGTCAAGTGATTAGCTCGCGTTCTAAAGTTTTGATCAGGGTCCATAAGTGGCACTGGTAGGTCAAGGTGGGGTCTTTCCGCCTGTAAATAATAAGTTCATGTATCTGTCTGTCCGTCTGTCTGTCTGTCTGTCTGTCTGTCCGGATGTCTGTCTTTCTGTCACTCTGCCTATTTGCCATCTGATCATCTGCCTACTTGTATTGCTCTAGATGCTCCATAAGTAAAATTTCACTACATAGTATCACAAACTTGATTTTGTAATATTTCAACTAAATTAGAGAACATTGCAACACTACTTGCTCTGGTCTATCACAAAGTTTGTGGGCATTAAAAGTCTTTTCCATTAGCAGGCTCAGTGCATCTAACTCTATCTCATAGATAATAGGGCGAATATATTTCAGAGGTATCCTGTGTACGTTATGCATGTTAAAGAACCCTTGGCAGTTCGAAGTAGATGGAAGAGTCAGCTGCCTGCCAATATCCAAGCAAAATGTCTAAATTCTAAATTTCTACTCATAAAAACTCTCACAAAAAATCAGATTAGCTACTTGAAGCCTTGATAATCCTACTATCTCAGGATTGAAAGGCTTACGAAAAAAAAAGAAGAGGGGATGAGTGGTGAGACACATTGTTTTCTGTGAACATGACGGAAAGAGAGATAGAGACTGGATAAGAACATAGATGAAGACGAGTCTCGGGAACAAGGTGTGAAATGATGTGGGAGTGAAATTGAGGAAGAGGGTTTTGAAAGTGGGGGGATGTTCCTGAGGAGGGGAGGTGCCGCGGATGGGGAAAATAACAACGAAGATCCCAACAACTCATTAGATGCCATCAACTATCCTCAGTTGTGTCGTTTTCTTCTTCCTGGAATCCTGCTGACATCTAATGCATGTTCTTGGCGAGACCTGTGGTCAGTTATTAATACTGAATTAAGTTTCTTCGGCCACCAGAACGCTAATTACTACATGTTGGAAGAAAGGGCTTACAAGATGCAGAAAGGAAAAGAGGATAACTTAACGTGATGTCACAGTCCTGTTCTGCTTTTGACAATAAAGGTTAATTTCGTCATATATTTAAAAGACAATTATCCATACCATGGACTGACGACTGATTGACTGACTGACTGACTGACTGACTGACTGACTGACTGATTGACTAAATTGACAAACTAACAGATGCACTGATGGACTGATTGACTGGCTGACTATTGACTAACAAATTGACTGATTCCTGCCAGACTGATTGATTGACTGACTGAGAGATCGATTGACTGCCCGATTGACTTACAGATTGATTGACTGTCGGAGTGACTGAATGACATCTGAGTGACTGTCTGAGTACCTGACCAATTAACAACTCGCTGACTGACTAGCTGATTCATGAATTTACTGATTGCCTGATGGATTGACTGACTGACGGATTGACTGACTGACTGACGGATTGATCGACTGACAGACTAACTGATTCATGGATTGACTGACTGGCTGAGGAATTGACTGACCGATCAACTGACTGACTTACAGATTGACTACTGCCGACTGCCTGACTGACTGACTGATTGACTGACTGACTGACCGACTTATTGAGTTATTAACTGAGTTCCTTAGGTGCTGAAGAGGGGTGGGGGGGGGTGAGTGAGGTGTGGAGGGCCTGTTTTGTTCCTTTCTTTGCCATTCTCGGGGATCTGAAGAGGGGGAGGTTTGCCCTTTCATTGACGTTCTTCCCCAACGTTTTGTTGTTGTCTTTTTCACCTCCCTCGTTTCCTTCGACCTGGTAGAATACCTTGCATAATGGTATAGTCAGATCTGCCTCGTTTCTTTTATGAAAACCGCAATTTCCAGGCTGTTCATTGGATTGGTAAGAGGCAGCTACATGCTGGACACACTGCAGAATGGGTTCTGTCCATTACTGCTGCTCCGTCCATTTGATTGTTCTGCACTTTCGATGTCCTATGCTTTCGCTTATGTATCTGCTTATTTATTTTTTATACTTTTTTATGTATTTATCTATTTCTCTATTTGTTGAAATTTATTTATTGACGATGAAATCAAGCTCTCGTCAAATTTTGAGCATAATAATATGGACTTCTTTGGTATTGCTATGAAGATTACTGATTACCATTTCTGCGTACGTGTAAACAAATTTTGTTCTAACTTAAGTAGAAGTCGAGACAGTGCCAAATTAAACCCGAAGGGGGTGACTTACTGCAGCTGAATATAGTGACAAAATGGCCTATCACTTTTTTTTTAAACCATCTTAATCCTCAACAGGCCATGCAAGTAAATTACATTTTTTTAAAAATTCAGTCTATTTCAGCAAATTTAACTCTGAAATGCATCTTTAAACTCATATTGAAGGGTTCTTTGAAGAAAAACAAAATGCGTTTAATATTCATTCATGTTGAAATAACACGTGATATCTCGGTGAGCCAGTTTGACGAGTGTCTTATTTCAACTTGTCTTTATCTCATTTGTTATCGCATTAAAACAGAAATTAACGGCAAAACTTTATTTCATTATTTTCTCCAAGTATGAGTTTTCAGAGGAAAGACGTTTTGTCAAAAGGCACCATCACTTTCCAGAGGCTGGCTGCTTGTATTACTCACGGGTGATAACTTACCGAAAGGGCTCTATCGATTGTGACATGAAGGTCATCGGCGAGTCTTGATCTTCAGACAAAAGACCACAAAGGCAGACCCTGTTTCCGTTGGGGCTGGAAAGGGTTAGTGAGGGTTACGGTATTGGGCAGGATTGAGGGAGGGGGAAGAGGGGTTTGGGGGTCGGATGGAGTGAGAGGAATGTTTCAATCATGACAACAAACTGCTTTCCATTGTTTGCATAATGACATGAAAGCGAAAACTAATCAGCTGGGTCGTTACATTTTGAGCTGGTGAATAATCCTCTTTCTCCCTTTCTCATTCCGATCTTTGTTGTTGTTGCTGTTGTTTTTGTTGTTGTTGTTGTGATTGTTGTTGTTGTTCTTGTTCTTTTTGATGTTGATGTTTTTGTTGTTGTTGATGATGTTGATGTTGTTGTTGTTGTTGTTTTCTTAAAAAAGCAGGATTGTCTTGACTCTAACTGGCTGCCTGTCTTTCGGTTAATATATGTGTGGATAGAAAATTGGAGATTGGAAACTTTGCCCGAACAGTTGTGCTCCGCCTACTCATCATCGATATTTAGCAGCAAGAGTTTTGTAATTGGTGTAATGCATATACGGGGCCTGTGAACTATATTCACCCTCATCCGAGAAGGCTAAATGTCGGGTTTCCCTATCCAAGAAGCCAGGGGACTGTTGGGTCATCGCAAAAATGCAGGTTTCGATTTCATGTCATTGCATTTTCCAATGGCAGGATCCGCGAGTCGAACCCATGACGTAAGTTATTCGCAACACAAAATAGACGCCAAACCACTTGACCACGATGATCCTCTCACATCTTCTGTAGTTTAACTTTCCTTTGAAATAGTCTTTTCTTCTCTACTCTTTACTTTATTTCTCCCCGGTGTCCCCAATTTCCATTGTTGTTGTTGTTATTACTGTTGTTATTTTACTCCTTCACTTCACTTTACATCACTTCTCAAATCAAACTTTATTTCTTTCTTTTTACTTTCCGCACTTTACGTAATTTACCCCTCTCTATTACACCTTTACCAGAAGAGCTTCTATCTTGTAGTAACGTCAGGTATCAAAAAACGGCCATACAGAATAAACAACTCAGGTCTATTCTTAATGCCACTCTAAACAACGAGCCAACTAGTCATCGAAACCACAAGAAATGGTTTCTCATAAAAGGCTGGAAATGAAATGAAACATTGCTTTACCAATGGGTAATCTAGTATTATTATGCCTAAGTGGGCTTGAAAATTACACATGTCTCTACATGAAAAATCTGTAGTTCTTTGAGACGTTTTGACAGACTTGCTACATCATTACCGTATTACATGCAAAAAGCGTGCCTCTGGTTCACTCTGACATTAAGCGAGCCGCTGGCCCGTTTCTTTCCTTCAAACTATATACCCATTTCTCATCTTTCATTTCATCATTCAGGCATTCATTTATCGCCTCTCTGCTTATTCAGTCCATCTTCTCACACATTCTTCCTTTTTTTTTTTCTGTAATCTTCCTTTCCTGCAGTTATTCATTCTCTGACACTGCATTTTGTTTCCTTCCCTCTTTAATTTGGATCTTTCTTTCATTCTTTTGTTTCTTCTTCTTTCTTTTACACAGTGATCACCCAACACATTATTGCATTTTTCTTCACGTTTATTTGTTTTCGTTCCATCCGTTCCGTGGGCTGCCCCAGCCCGTCTGTCTGTCAATGTCGTATTTGGAATAGCATTCTTTACAGCGATCCTGGTCAAAGAGCATTAAGCCACTTGCTTGATTGTCTTCTCTTCATTACATCCCAGGCCTTAACTGTCATAAACATCGCGCTGCTTTCATAAAACTGACATCCTTCTCCATGCTCGTCCAAAGTTACAAGCCAGAAAAGATCCTAGCTTTACACACCTCTGTTTTCTTTTAAACTTTGGACCAGAAAAGAGGAGCTTTGTACACACAATTTTCTCACTTTTAGACCAGTGAATGATGATCTTAGCTCTACAATACCGTTGTTCTTGGTTTTAGACTAGAAATGATCTAAGCTATACGACACCATTTTTTCCCCTTTTAAACACCAGTTTTTTTCCTCTTGGTTTTGAGCCCTGATGTGATCTTAGCTTTAAAGGCCATTTTTTGGTTTTCTTTTAGACCAGATGTGATCTTAGCTTTAGACACCATTTTCCCCTTGGTGTTAGATCACATGTGATCTTAGCTTTAGATACCAATTTCTTGCTTTTAGTTCAGAGATGATTATAGCTTACAACAGTTTTTCCTGCTTCCAGACCAGATAGAGATGATCGTAGCTTACGGCAGTGCTGGTTCTTAGGTCTAAACCGGAAGCGATCTTTAATTTTACTTTATGTTTATCATATTTTCAGTCCAAAGGAAATGTTTTCGATTACACATGCGCCATCTTTTTTCCTTTATTTTTGCTTTTTTTTTTTTTTTAACAAGATACATTTTAATACTTTTTTAGTTGGGCCTGTTGCTTTGTTGTTGTTATTGCCTTCGTTAATGTGTTTCCTTGTTTTCTGTCATTATCAATGTCCGGTGCAGTTCTCTGGCAGAACTTGCCGGCAAGCGTAGCAGTGTTGAAACAATAGCGAATGTCACCGAAGAGCTTCATTTCCAAATGTATCAAACAGAAACTGAAAAAAAAATTGTTAAAATTAATATTTAAAAAAAAGAAAGACACCCATGTTCAAGAAATGCCACATTATACTTTGAAATGTTAGAACATGAATACTTTGTCACGATACTGTGTGATGTTTAGAAACCAATTTCTTTACAACAAATGGGAGGTCGTTTTGGCCAGCCCTGTTATTTCTCTTTTGCCAGATAAAAGCGGCGTTGAGCAAACAGTGTAAAAAGAGAGAGAGAGAGAGAGAGAGAGAAACAACAAACATTTTTGTGCCCTTTGATGAAACAGTCGCTTTGAAAGATTTCAAAAAGATTATGATTTAAAGTTTTTAGTCACTTGTTCGAAATGAAGGAACTAGAGAGATCTTTCAGTCTTTACACTGCATGCTCAACACCTTTTTGTCTGACAAAGGGAAGTGAAGGGCTAGACAATACGATTTTCCATTATAATAAGTGAGTCTTTGACAAGATCGATCGCTTGAAACTTCCAAGGTTAAAGTTTACGTCTTTGTCTTTCTTTCCAGTTAGCTAACAAGGCTTATTTCAATAGTGTTTGGTTCGTCTATACTAAGCTGTGTCACGCTCGGTGAGGTCCTTTGTTAACGTTCCCCATTTCTCTTCATTGATAGACCATTCCTTGAGGGAGATCGTTAATTAATCAACCACGGTTAGGATGGAAAAAACCCCAACTCATTTGTCTTCACATTCGTTTTGAAACTTTTGTAACTTTTGTGATTATTCTAAGATACTGCGACAAAATGCTTTTTATTTTATAACAGTTTAGTTTATTTGTTTTTTGTTGTTTTTTCGCCCCGTCCATTCAACCTCATCTTTTGATGACAAAACAAGCAATTGTATCATGTTTTTTCCCCTATCTCTAAAAACAGAATTATTTAGTTGTCTTTGTACGAAGACAGCGATGACAAAATTAAATCTCGATGTTATAGAAATAGAAGTTTAAAACAAATAAATAAATAAATAAAAATGCCCCTTGTCAGTGAACTTAGTATTGTAATATACCTTGGAATTGCAAAAAAAACAGTCAACCAACCTAACACACAGACACGCAAAGAATAGTTGGCCACAGGCACAATATATGGGCTTGAAAAGAATTTCAGAATTGATACTCATTAGCATTGGGATTTAGCTCCTTCAACAACAGCGGATTACTATTTCTTTCATGACATTCTTTGCGGACTTTGCACATGATTTGACATTGACAGAGAGTTCTAGATCTGTATTATGTGTGGTCTAGCATTCAATCGGCTCAAAGAGCACAGCTGAAAAAGAATTACACTTTACATATTCCTCTGTCTTTTCTGCAAGACCGCTGGTTGTGATATTAAGAGCTATTACATGCATTCATTTTGATCATTGATGAAAGCTTAATGAACGCTTCAGAAAGTGTATCATTAACTCTTAAATGCTAAGTTCATAGACGTAAGAACCCCCCCCCCCCCCGCCCCCACGTGGGGGCCCGGTGTTTAAAAGTAGGTTCTCTGCTCCCACCTGCAGGCGGTGTAAGCCCGCCATCGGTGGGGTGTGTCTCATGGAGTGCCATCCTAGACCCTCTTGGGGTGACAGCTTTTCTCTCTCTCATTCGTCCTGTCTTCTGTCCCGCTTTCTACCCTCTCTTCTTCTTGGCGTGAAAACGTATCTTACCGTGTTTGACACACTATAGCCGTAATCGCGCTGATGTGTCCTTAAACCCCAACACAAACAAACAAACAAACAAATAAACGTGTATGACAGAAACAATCTGTCAGTGCTGACTCACATTTGAAAGTGCGAGTTTCCAATGCAAGAATATGAAATCAAATATTTCAGACACAGACCTACATGGGAAATCGTTTCGCAGATTATCTGCCCCTCCCAAAAGAGGGCCTTCTGTAAGGGGAGATCATTTTGACCAGACCTATTACTTCCCTTTACCAGACAAAAAAGGCGTTGAGCAAGCAGTGTAAAGAGGGGGAAAAAAATCCCTACTTCTTGTCATTCAAAAGACTGGTCGCCAAAGATTATGATAAATTTTAACTAAAAGAAGAAAACATTCTCTTTATACCATAATTTTAAAAACATTTTTCCTATTGTATGTTTCAAGCAAAGGACGCAAGGTTTTTTTTTTTTTACCCCTTGTTGCACTACCTATTCAATTCCTCTTTTGTCTGGTTAAAGGAAGTAATAGGACTGAGCACAACAATCTGCCATTGACGGAGCAAGGTCTTTCAATCTATTTGTCACTGAAACCACACTTATTCATCGGCGGGATGAGAGGGGGGGGGGGGAGGGGGGGAGAAAAAGTTCTGTCAAACCTCGGAACTAAATTGTGGCTTTGAAGAGTTAAGTGTCTGTAAACGATTAAAAAAAAATAATAATGATGAAAAACACATACACACAATGAAACAAAATAAAACGCAAAAAACAAAACGAAAAAAAAAAAATAATAATAATAAGCTGATTAACCAAACACCCAGACAAGCTAGAATTATCCCATGCCCAGGTTGCAATAAATCAGCATGAAAAAGAGTGCTGCATTAATACTGAAAGTGAAAGTGGACGAATGAAAGTGAGGGGCATAGAGAGAAAATCACATAATGGCCTACTTTTTGCAATCGGCCCGTGACATGAGGTGTTTCCGGAGCGACAATTTCGAAGCCGTAACCACATCTCATTTCGTAGATCTCTCTTGATGTAGAGAGTGCTCGCTTCCGCATTCCATTTATCAGCTGTCGGTCTCTAAAGCTCTCGAACTGGGTATGCAGGGGCACATAGTCATAGTTTAAAACTGTTTTTTTAAAATCCGAGTATTATGCTACACTTTAGGGATATTACTGAAATAATCTGGGATAATTAAAAGTTTAATAATAATAGAGAAAAAAATGAAATATGACAGGAAGAAAGAAAGGCGAAAAGAAGACGTAAAAAGGAAAGAGAAGTAAAAAGAAGAGAGAAAGTACGAGCGAAAGAAAACAAAATTTAAATGATTATGAAAAAAGAGTCGTGAAAGAAAGAAAAAATAGTGAAGGAAAGAAAGAAAAAAAAAAAAATCGTGCTGCATTCAGACATGTGCATCTTCTTGATTTCTGATTGTAAAAGGGCTTGACATAAAGAGCCGTCCAACTCCAAAAGGGCTCTAATTGCAGTGAAGACACCCAATCTCTCTATTAGGGACGGAAATCAGTAAAAAGATTAAGATGAAGGAATGGTTAACCAAGGCTACCTGCCCCGGGATCGGAGACTCTAAGAGATACCAGAAAATATCCCACGGTCCAGCCGTTCAAACTATACACTCTGACCCCTTTTACATTGAAGATTCAATGACAAAAAAAAAAAGGAGTCCGTATGATTGATGTTGACGTTGCTATAATGTCAAACTACATGATAATAATAATGTATCGTGCGTAATTAACTGTGCATTTTTTCAAACAAAAAGGCAAGCTCAGTTCTTTGTTGTCCTATCGCTATTTTGGACGATATGTAAAGTAAAGTAAAAGTACCATCCCTTGAACCCCAAGAGGGGAAATTGGCTTGGCCAATGTACTTCCCCCGATGTACATCAGGTAACCGTTTTACAGATGCCATGCGAAAAAGGGATGGTAAATCTATCAGAATATTATACTGTAGTCATTTCACTGATCACTTGCCCAAACAGATATATTTTGAAAATCATTAATTGGGTTCTATCTCCTATGTACAAAAACAGTTGCTAAACACAACTCATCAATTTTCTCAAAATGGGAAAAATGGAGATAGTGCAACAGAGGACTGAGCTCACGAAAAGTTTCCCTAGATCTTATTTAACTCAGAATACTTTGAGCTCGTAGCATAATAGGAAGCATAATTACGTAATCATTGTTGTTTATTTATTTATTTGTTTATTTATATATTTTTCTCACAGGTATATTTCGCCAGAAAAACTGTAGACTTAAACTGTCGAATTATATACTTATCTTTATTCTAACATATTTCAAACATATGAGATAAAATGTTTAACGGAAAGAGTTCCTGATGTCCTAGACAATACAGGCTGGTATAATGAGCTGTCTCTGGGCAGGTTTGGGGACACATTTGTCTGTACGGTATGTGCAAACGAGTTACAGTCAAGATCTTGAATGGAGTGCCGCTAATGTTTAAGCTTCTCCAGTGAGCCAGCGAGGGATAAAAATGTACAAAAGACAATAGAAGAAATTCCCTGACAACACTGGGGAATGGATCGCCAACCACATTTGCAGGGAGACACAAGCCTTTGCGGATAACAGTTAAAAGAGCTGGTGTAGAATTTCTTTCCACGGCGGCGTTTAATTGTGAACTGAGTTAGAAGACCTAGCAAAATGAATCAATTAAACGTATCTATATGAATATTTCAGCAATACTTATAACCCTCAGTGGTCATAGACACGCATGATAAATTATTGGGATCAGGTTCTGAGGAGATAATTTGAAACTTATATTCCATCGTGAGGTGTTATGTTCATTCTGGTAAATGAAAACGAATATATTAATATGAATATTTCATTGGCGCTAATAGCCCTGACGGGAACAACACGAGTGCTTAATGCACTTTTACTACCCAGTTTAACTATCTCAACAACTTATTAGAGGCCATCTACTATCCCCACCTGTGTCGTTTTCTGCTTCATGGAATCCTGCTGATACTTAATGCATGTCCTTGATGAGATTTCACCTGACCAGTGGTCAGTTATTATTAATGCATTAAAACTCTTCGACTACCAGAGCCTAAAGTAAATAGATATTGTGCTTACAGTTAAATCTTTTTTTATATATTATTATTATGTGTTTATTTATGATATCTATCTATCTATCTATCTATCTATCTATCTATCTATCTATCTATCTATCTATCTATCTATCTATCTATC
>JBCAUA010086479.1:0-10622 GCA_038406235.1 Peronia verruculata | reverse complement strand
GAGGTCAAAGAATAAAAATATCGCTAGAACGCAAAATTGACAATTTTGACCCACAACATCGATTTTCACTGCCGACCGTGGCCTTAACCCTCCAAGTGTCACTAGTAAACAGTCTGTGGTGTCAAGGGAAAGTTAAGATTTTACTTTGTGCTAGAAAACACATAGATATAGGCATAGCAAAATAAAATAAGAGGCCCTAATACCATATATTTTCTGAAAGTAGAATGAGTAAACTATAACATGATAATTTTTTTTCTGATTTGTTGACATATATTGACCTTGGCCTCAACCCATTTACCTAATATGGAATCACAACACGACCGATTAAATCGCCCATAACACCACAAAACAAAATTTACAGCTGATTTAATCGGCCATGAACATTTGGGGGGTTAATGTGTACATGAACTCATTATTGTCTTGTACATTAGTATTACTATTTAAGTGGCAGTTTAGAAATAAATATTCATTACAATTAACAATTTAACAAAGGAAGTTTTTCCATTCAATTTTAAATTCACGGCTTAAGGTAAGGCTAAGATAATATTGGTACTGTTTGTGGTTCACAGGGCAATTGTTTGAGCTCTTAATATATGTTTGTTACATCAAAGTATCAGAAAAAGACTGAGATCCGTCAGTTTAAATGCACATTGTCTTAAAAATTAAAAACATGAGATTACTTCATTTAATATCAACTGTTCCTGAACATTGACAGTGATGCCACTTTCGGCTAAATGTTCCTACTTTATGGCTTAGCTTAAAAGTGGACTCAACAGTCTCCTTTGCACAGGACTGGTTTGTTTACCCTAGGAAAACATGTAATTATCAACAGCTTGTTGAGCACTCTGGAGTCATAATTTTTTATTCATAAACACTGCTACATTCTAGCTCAAATTTATAAACAAAGAAATCAAAGAATGGACATCACAGGTATTCCTCTAATCTTTCACTGCAGTGAACAGCTTCCAATGTCCCACAGATAGTATGACATTGATTGCATTGATGGATCTTACAACTCTTTAACTGCATTAACAAATTTGTGACTGAATTTGTTTAAATCAACTTTTCTAAATGAGCATATGCAGTTCTGATTTAAGGGGAAACCTATAGAACACTTATAAAGAACAAAATATTTTGCAACTTCAACCCATTTACTTACAAATTTCCTAACTCTTTTATCTTATCGAGGCCTGTAACCTTTAATTGAAAGGAAACAGAAAAAAAAAAAAAAAACATTTGTCAAAAAAGCTTACCCATGAATGTCTACAAGTAACTCACTATTATTCTTATCCAGACTGATCCACTTGCTCGTCAGCATCACAGCCTGAGATATAAAGTGAGTTGACAGATTTTTTATCAAAGAGGCCAGTGAAAATGATCAAGAGAGTGCATCATATCTTGCTTCTGAATTTAAAGATGTGATGTTTTCACAGGTGTGCTATTTTCTTGTTGGTTCTATCAGAGTAAACAACTTCTGAGTAATGATTCTAGCTATGCATTGCACTGAGTGGATGACAAAAGCCTATTTGTAAAAACAACCCTTTATCTGTACTAGCATCATGCAAATATCTATACATTATTCAGTTAAAAGTGTTGTTAAAACTGTGAAGAACATGATGTCATATCAGCAAGTGACTACTGACCAAACTGCTTGAACTTTTCTCATACACATGAACTAACTGTGCTGCAATAACAATGAGAATTAACTGTCATCTGCAGATGGCTGAAAGGCAAGAGGTGACCATAACTGTGATCACGGGGCTCAGCATAGAAATATTTTATTACCATAAAGACAACTACCATAAAGTTAAAATAAATTTTAACAAAATTCAAATTTTACTGAGGGTGTGGGAGTTTTCTGTAAAGTATGGCATGTTCTGAAACTATTTATGACATTAAAGTCGACATGCATGTGAGTCAAAATGTATGTTATGAGTGTATCATCATCAACTGACAAAAGAATTTCTTTTGAGAACTAATAAAAGTTTATCTGATCTGATCTGAGATTATCCAGATCTAAATGACAGTCTGTCACAGAAAACAAAGCCGAGCAGTACAAATCACCCCAGCCAGTTCCATAGGAAAATATCCATCAGTAAATCGTAGCTCACTATCATGTGTTTCCTATAATCAGCTCCATAAACCCACAAACTTTTTTCACATTTGTTTTGAATCTTTCAACAGGAAGCCCTCCAATTTCCAACCAAGTTCAAACTGAGTACTCATTTACATTATGTTTATGATCAATGCATCAATCCAGATCAGTGTCACTGTGTGATCTAAAACACTTCAACACAAACTACATAATAATTCAGAAATGGAATTTTACAAGTAAAAATTTTTTATACACTGAGCTTGATAAAGACATATCCAAATTTGACACCTAAGCCAATATCAGTTTAAGATAACAGAGCAGGCGAGCAAAGTCTATTCAAAAGTACATGCCACAAATAAGATCACACCGTTGAACTTCCATATTCCCACTTTGTAACTTCTGACAACTGCAGCCATGAAACCAGTGGTGTCCCAAACAAACTTCAGGTCTGCAACTTGACAACTTCAGCAGGTCAAAAATTACAAACCTTATCTGTGGGATTTTACTAAATGCCAGAAAACTCAAAAGCTCACAGATTTAGATATGACAGCTAAGTCTCACTGCTCACATGTTCATTTACATTCATAAACTTCAATCTTACATCTGTGATAGAAAAGCTTCTTTCCTAGCTTCTTACAGAATTTACCACTAGCTCCAGCTGATATGCAAACAATAAACAACATCTCGATTCATCATGGAAGAACCACTGGCAATATGGAGTCATGGAATCACAAAAAAAAAGTCTAAACATGGTCTCGTGTGACCTATGCTGCAGACCACCGCAAACGGAAAACACAAAATTATCAGTCAGATCACACTTGTTTTGCTGCAGAAAATCCACTGCGATGCACCAATAAATAGAGGATGACGATGAACTATTTACATATTATGATCATTCTAATCCATGCAAGATGTAGAAGGCATTGTTGCTGCACTTTGGCCAGACTCGACAATAACTTTCTGAGCAAATTGCTGCACATTTATTTTAAATAGTCTTATGATATACATTTGACCAGAATTTTGTCATGCCAGTTTGGTCTGACAAGACACAAACACTTTCAATAATAAGTTAATAATAAGACACACCATCTATGATATCAGGTCTTCACTTATTGGGAAAATGGCTGATTTTATAACCATAATTTTTTTTTTTTTTTTCCAAAATTTATGAATCACAAACCATATCAGACATCACAGGGGGAATACACAAATGATCTCCTTGTTAGGAATGATAATCAAATCTCATTTTTGTTTTTTCTAACACATGTATGCAAAGTCCTTGAGAATAATTCCATTCCCTATGTCTAGCAATCATCATCTGTCCACACCAGTGTCTAGTCCAAAGGCCTGTTTGGCTGATTCATATGTGGCAAAAGATATGGCCACAGTGGGCATGATGCGGATGTAGTTGATGCTCATGCCCCTGTAAAGTCCTCGTATGAAGCCATTTTCCTGGTATACATCTGCCATCACCTGCAGCCAGCCTCTGCAGTGAAGAAAACAACAAGAGTGTCAAAGCTTAAAGTGTCAGTAGGAACTGCTGAAATGTACTGTAGTCCTATAAAAGAGACAATTCAGGCCTAAAGCTGATTTAAGATGAGGCTTTCACTAATACAGTGTAATACATCGTATATCATATGCTATTTGAGAGGATTTCAGTAGCAAAAAATACTATGAGCAAATTTTTGATCAAATCTGCCATCAACATTTCTAGGCTAATGTAATGAGAACTGCATATTTGCAGCTAATATGACTAATCAGTTGCCTATCAACTGAATATGTGATTTCCATAATTATCGTTGAAAACAATGCAGTTAATTTCAATTTGCACCTAAAAAAAAAAAAAGATCAAAGCTCAAACAGTAAAGAGAAAACGTATGTCTAGCAAATAAAAGCTGACTATGCATTAGAAGTAACTTACTACATCTGATGAGGCAATAAACAATGATGAAGTTATTATTCATATAAATCTAATAATTAAGAAAATGACTGTCAAATAAGTTATTATGAAGCTGATCTATAGGCAAAATTATATGAAACCTTATCTGTAGTTCTACAAAGTAATTCTGCAATGAATACTATGTCAGAATCTGTCATCTCAGCATTGGCAGGGATGTCAAATTGTTGTCACAAAAAAAAAGTCGGAACTTATCACCCATTATGAAAGAGTAAGCCACTTTTTAAAAAATCTAGAGTGTTCATGCTAGAAGTTTTTAGAAGAAGTTTGTGAGTTTTCACAAGACCGTGGTATGGGACTGTAAAATTATACAAGTAGTGAAAATTCGAACTAAAATTAAAAGGTCCCACAGGCAGTGCCGTCATCATAATCATCAAGCATAATTAGAGTAGACCAATTGTCTAGATCTAAATCGTGAACACCTGCCCTCTTACACTGGTCTTTCTAAGATCATGGGCACATTGTCAGTTCTTGTCAGTACTCTGATTTTCCATCATCAACCCTCACATGACCACTCAGCTGCATGTTGTCCCGTGTGAGGAATTAAGCGATGTGAACTGTTGAATAACAGTCTGACAATCGTCCAAGGTATGAGGATAACTCTTTCATACTTCTGGTTTCATGATCATCATGCAGAATTTGTTTTGCAAATTATTATAAAACCATGATTGCTTTGTGGATTCAGTAGGCCTACAGTAAAAATCGGCAGTTGGTCGGCCAAAAGTAGGAAAGTCGGCAACGACCAAAAAGTCAGAATTTCGACTAAAGTTGGAAGTTTGGCATACCTGAATAGTGTTTCAACCTCCGTGTCATGATTTTCAAGCACTAGCAGTGACAACATGACCAGACCATGACAAATTGAATATATTGCTTTGGTTTATGACCATGAAATAAATTTTCCATTTTTTTTTTTCATCAAAGGTCGATAAACCATTTCTGTTGTATCCAACATTTTCAAAACAAAAGATTTATGATGAGACATCATATAATGACTATGAATTTTCATGGAAAGTGTGACCAAAAAAATTCAAAAGAAGTATTATAAATGTTGAAAATTGTAGTATTTCATAGTGAAGCACATCTCACACAGTCTAGTAATGTACTGATTGCTTTATTTAATTCACAATACTGAAACATTCACATTTTGTGATTCATACCTTGGATAAGGGACATAAGCCTCATGTGTCTTGTACTGCATGCCTGACAGCTGCATCCTCCTCCTTACCACATCTAATGGATACCTGTTACATGGAGAGAATACTTGTCAATTACTTTGAGAGCGCAGAGTAATTTTCTTTAACTCTTCAAGACAGAAACAACAGTCAAAAAAGAGTCCATACAAAATCACAGTAAGGTTGAAACAATGCTCACTGTGTTACATGTATTCTACAATACAAATACATCATAGACTGTCTAATCAAGATGTTTTGGTTACTCTGGATTTCTAGGTCAAAGCTGTGAGTGTTGTTTTGGGGACAATTTGGATAATCGAAAAGGAAAGTTAAGGCTATAGGAAAACAAAACAAAACAAAAAAGCAACAACAACAACAAAACAAATCCTGTCTTCAGGATGTATTTCTAAGGTCAAATGACAATAATAGTTCATATTTAATTTGTACATTAGAGAGCAATGCAATACTGTAATTACAGAATTCATCAATCACTGAAAGAAAATGAAGTGCAGGTAGAATTTAAATCAGCTCTTGAGCATTGAAATAAAATTAAGACAGGTATCAAATTATTGAGATAAAATCAAACGATCTTTCCTAATTTATTTATCTATTGATAGTGCCAATTTGAACACCAATACAGTCAAGTCCGCTTAAATCAAATTTGCCAGGACCAACCTGATGGGTTTGATGTGTGACTGTTTTGTCTTCTATTTTTTTTGTTTTTTAAACAATAGAAACAACTCTCCAATGACTTATGGGGCCAAAAATGCCTTTTCCACATGTTCCTGTACAATGTAGAAACTGACTAGGTCTACATGTATAACCGTCTAGGTGCTAGAACTAAGTAGGCAGAGATTGTAACACAGGCGCAATACCTTATAGCGTTGCCTACACACAAAGTATCATTAATACTGTAGCCTAGTACCATACACTCACGTGTTTGACCATGTCTACCTGGTGTATTGTAAGGCTCAGCGAGGATACTTAATTATCAATTGAACACTCCGGCACGGCATCTCTGCTCCTCGTACATTGCCTTTCCTCCTCCCACCCTCCACAACGCATACGCCCTTTTAACACCGCAGCACGGGGTACATTCACAATACGTGTCTGTAAATTACACGTAATTGCCTAATTCCTCTTGCCCCATCCATGACACTGTCTCCTTTGTTTTCCGCTTTGGGTGGGAACCACGTGGAGAGAACAAAAGTCAATTTTTACCTTTGTGACAGCTCTGACCACTTTGATTTAAAGGAATTATGCGAGATGCATTTTTTGGGAGCACAAAGAGGGAAAAAAAATCTATTGTGTCGTTTTTATTCGAATTACCAGAAATTCTAATTATCAGAGTTCAGTTTGTGTGGACTCGACTATACCACAAGCCATACATAAGAATATAGCAAAACCATATATTTCCTGACAGTATAGACGATAGTTTTTATTTCTACACTGATCTAGAGTGCATGGTATTGAAACCATAGGATGCACAGGGATGAACATGAATCAGCTGATAAGACTCAGATAAATAATTTCGGAACAAGACAATTAACTCTTTCGAGCAGGCCCTGTGCCATTCCAGCCAACATGACCATTCCCTTTACAGCACTTAAGACCACATAGAATATCCAAAAAAGGCAAGAAAATGAAGAAAAAACATCAATGTCTTAGAACAACCTAAATCAGCTCAGACCATGGGCATGCTATTTGCAATTTGATCCAAAGAGATCAGATTTTAAGAAAATTTCTGCAAAAGTTGTATTCGAAACAGATCCATGGATTCCCTTCACACTCACTGGGAACAGATACTGGGATCTCCTCGCACTTTACTGGTTCACGTGTTCAACCTCATCTTGCTCAGTGTTAAAACAATTTCTGATTTATTTGTCACCTACTCTTTACATTTTGACAACTGGTGCAAGATTGAGTGGAGATAAGCACTGCAAAATTATCAATGAAATTTTTCAATCCAAATTATGCTGATGGAGACTCACGAAAAAGTTTGCGCTATTGCTCCAGCCAGACCACCACACAGGAGTTTTGCTGGCAGTATCAAGACAATGCCTCCAGTATTCTGGGGACAGGGCTTGCCCAGTAGGTCAGGGAATGTATCCAAGGTCCAGTTCTTCAACATCTCAAAACTGCTAAATGAGACACCTGCAAAGGAAACAGTGGTTGATCCTACAAGTGTTGATAGAAACCACTGGAGTGTCTGGATTTCTACAATGATGTTCATTCATGTTCAAGGAATAATTCTTTATGCCTAAAGGTGATACGGGAAGACTACCTTCTTAATGTATTGCAAGGTATTTGGTGACTGACTCAAATATGACACTGTGACAAAAGTCTGTAAGTTTCTATTGTTGGTTACACATATCAATGGGCACACATTTTGAACTTTATAGCACAAGATACAAAAGAAATAATGTTCTCAATCTTGATACAAAGTTGAAACTTCCTTACACTTAGAGGGGAAGATCTGCTCGAGTTTTTTTTTTTTTTAGTGATAAGGGCTGAAGGGCATAGCCCAATAAATATACAACACATATAATGTGTCCCTGAAAATGGATATTGTCAACCTTGCTTACAGTCAACACTTCTGCTTGGTCCCGAGAGGTTGACTTTAAGTGGATTCCACTGTAGTTGCATTTTATGCATTGTATCTCTTTTGCCCTGATATTATTTAATGTACTTTTTGCCAACCAAAAATTTGGTGTGTTGCATCAAATTTCTTTCATTTTCAACCTATCGATTCTCCAGACTGTTATTTCTTTCTTCAATCAACATGTATTTAGCCAGTTACAAGCTGACAGTTTATGTCTTAAAAATCAAGGTATATTATATAAAATGACAACAGTGATGATAAAATAATAATAATATTAATAAATTCCACCTTTATGTACCCCCAAATGTGAACAGGTACTAGCTCTAAGTGCTTCACACCCATAATACTTTTACATCTGAACTTACTTAAAGGACCTATTGTTAGTCGCTTTCAATATTGTTACAAACATACATATATTTTGTCAGTATTACAAGGAAAATGATCACAAGCGTGTCCCTATATTCAAGTCATATTAATCACCTTTGTTTGAAAGTGATCCTATAATTCTATATGCCTATTACCCAAGGCTTTCTTCTCATAATAAACTTTGACTGCTCTTGTGCTTACATTATTATGGTAGCAAATCCTGCAACACTTTTTAAAACTTCTTTCTCTTGCTTTTTCAGTTTCTATTAAAAATGCGAGGCGAAACGATGAAATCTGGCTCTCGTAAAATTTTGAGAATATGGAATTTGTGATATTACTGTGAAAATTATTCATTTCCTTTATGATGTGTAGAAAGTTTTGTTCTACTAGAATTTACTAGTTTTGTTCTAGAAGTTGAGATATTGGCAGTCAAAGACAATGGTGGTGACCAGTTGCTGTAGCTGAATTGAGTGGAAAAATGACCTTTGACTTTTATAAATCCTAATTAATCCTTATAAGGCCATGCCACTAAATTACAATTTTTGGGCTTTAATTCAATCTATTTCAGCAAATGTAACTCTGAAATGCATCTTTAGATTTATATAGAAGAGATTTGTGAAGAAAACAAAATTGATTTGAAAATCCATTTATTGTTCATAAACAAGTCATTTCTCCGTTCACCTCAGTTTGAAGAGTGCCTGATTTCAGTGTTGCGTCTCAAATGTTCAAAGAGAGTTAAGTATTCTACTGCCTCAAATAAAAAACATAATAAAGACACATTCTGTGATCAGTTTACTGTGGTCCTGCCCTGGTCCCATCTGCTTACTGGGCCATACTCAGAATTACGGCAACTGTGTTTATGGTATTCCTACATTTGTACTGGTGTAAGAGGTGTCATATTCAGGTTATCAACTATAATATAAAAATATATTTGCCTAACAGAAAAGGACACATCCCAATTTTTTTTTTTTTAAATTATTATTTCTTTGATTCTAGTCATGCCCCAATCTCACCTGCATATGGGGCCATACCCAGGATGGTAGGCACTATGCCCTGATAGAGACCTCTGGTCCCACCTTCCAGCAGTCGTATAGACTTAGCTGTGTGCATGATGCCATCATAAATTGCCTCGCCCTTCACTTGGAAGGCCAGCCTTGCTCTAATCATGTCTAGAGGGTAAGTGACCAACACAGCTGTTAAACCTGGTCAGAAAGACAAGTAGGTAAGAAAATTTAGAATGCTTTCACAGCCGACAATATATCTTACTTCCAAATATCATTTTCATTGTCAAACCCATGGAATTAAAAAATGAATCTCATATCCAATTTTCCCTCAATGGAGTTTTTTGTTTCCCTGGGAAGGCAATTAAGTGTACTTTAGTTTGATGAAAATATTATTTTGCTCTGACTCTTTGTACCCAGACATTCATGTTCACAGTTAACTCCTGTGTTATCATGGTAAGTTAACTATTTCCCACCAAAGCTGCATTCCACATTGGGCTCACTTCCCTTGGTCACCCAGCATATGTTCAAATATCTGATGACAATAAAAGTGCACATCAGTTTTAAAAATCTTATGCAATTTGCTGCCACAAATGATTTATACAATCTATTTACTATTTTATCTGGAATGGGACTATAATCAAGCTACAATATATTAAAATTTAAATGAAGGAGATGGCTGGTATTTCCCTATGCAGTACAAAATATGCAACACTGGTGAAGTTTCATAGACTCATAGATCACTCGAAAGTGAAATGATTCGGATGCTGTCAGGAAGAGCATCCTTGTTGAGACAACTTTACAGGATTTTACTAGCCAATGCAGCCAGGCAAGTTAACTTTGACCACAAATATTTCAGTGTTGATGTGTCCTGACTAAATAATTCTTTCACTATATTAACTCTTTCCATGCCAAAGAATGATATATCGTCGATATTGCGGGCCGCCATTGTGCCAACAAATGATATATCGTCAATATAGCGCTACTGAGTTTGTGCGACGTTTACGTAGAGATAGACACTTTATCGGTTACTTTCAGAACGATAACTCCTGTGTACTTCCTTTCTCAGTCATTTGGCATGTGTTTTGAGTTGCGAAATTGTTTGATAATGATAAAAATCGGTGCAAAAACAAATCACCAGTCGTTGCTAAGATAAACTAGTGATGGATATGCCCACTCCTCGGGGTTCTAGACCCTCATCTCGGCGAATTTTGTCAAAAGATCAAGCACGGGACCTTGTTTTTCATGGTGTTAGTGATGATGAAGAAAGATCTGATATCGATAGTCTAGATGATGATAGAGCTAACAAGGATTATGAAGTAGACTCAGATCAAACAAGGTCTGTGCCTCACTTTTCTTTTCTAAATACCTCTACTGCCTTTTCTGTATCCTAATCTTATTCTCCATTCATTTCCCTACATTTCCATGC
>JBCAUA010086468.1:0-10622 GCA_038406235.1 Peronia verruculata | reverse complement strand
GGTTTTCCTTTGGTGAGTTTTGCCCTGTTGAGGAAGCGCCAGCACAAGACTGGTACTTCCTCGAGTGAAAGCTTTACACCTATCGTCCCTCCTGGAGGCTGTCGCTCGGAAAATGATTTAACCCAACAACTCCATTCATGGCAGTGACAGTCCAAATGTGACTTAGCCATGGGGCTCGGAGGCTGATATGATAGGTTACTGCACACTTCCCTCTGCAATAGAGAGATATAGTTCCTCTGGAAAGAGGACACTCCCAAACACACATACAGACAACAAGGCAGGCAGCAAAGAGCTCGCTGTCCACCCATGAGACTAGAATCACAGTTGTCTTAATAACATTGTTTTGCAGGTGATAAATGGAGCCATTGAATGTAACAATTTTTAGAAATTTATTATTTTCATGTGAATAATAATCCAAGAATAAATCATGATTGCCATGACAGTTTTTTAAAAGACCATTTTCAGGGCCTGAAGGGACCATTTTTTTAAAAAAACATTTTCAGACCAACATAAAATCAGCTGTTAATGCAAAATGGTTTTCCTTTGAGGTTTGTTTTTAGTTTTGGAGACAGGAGCTGAAGTATTTGTTAAAAATCAAGAAATGAAAAGTAATACTGATATGTTAGGTTTTATTTGTAAGAAATGTTTTTTTTTATTTAATTGAAAAAAATTCTGTTTAATCCCACATTCTATACAGCTTTGCATATTATGTTGATAAAGGTATGCAATCATTATGTATGTGGGTACTCTTTTTCTCCATGATAATGTGACAAGATCTGTTTTTGATGCCTCTCAATCAATCAGGGCAAGATCCTTGTGGGCACAAAAGAGAACTGTGTGCTGGAGATCTCTGAGAAGAGTGGCAGTGCCCAAGTAATAGTGGCTGGCCATGGGGAAGGGGAGGTATGGGGACTGGACAGACATCCAACAGCCTCCAAGTTTATCACTGCCAGCTATGATGGCACTGTCAGATTGTGGGATGTCACTTCCAAGGTCAGTGCACGCATATTAAAAAAAGATAATTTGTTGCACAACAAATAATGAATTGAGTGTCAAGGAAAAATTCATTGAGAAAATCTGATTTTACTGAGCATGAGGCTGTACAAGTTAGATCTGAATGCAGTGCTCTTGGCATAAATAAATATTTACTAAGTTTTCTTTGACTGACACCAGTGCAACATTTGATGTACTTTATAAAGATCACACTGCTAAAACATAAACCTCAGAAATAGGCTGTTTAGGAGAGAGAATTTGAGAACCATCATCCAGTTATCTACTTCAAATGTAGCTGTACTGAACAAATGAAGGAAAAAAATGACAAATTCTTTCTGTCATGTCAAGATTGTTCACTATGGCTACATTGTAAATAGTAAAGATACATGATGCATTCTTCTCAATAAATTCACAAGTCATCACCTTTCAAGGTAAAACAAAGCTAATCAAATGAATACATAATATTTTATCAGTCTCCTCAACATCAAAAGCTCTGTTTTCCTCTCTTTTTATGTCAAGTGTTCTTTAAAAGTTGGTTGATCTCTGAATGAAATTGCATCTCTGATATAAGTTACATGTTATCTTTTTAATCATATTTTGACTTCTCTTTTTTCATCACATTAGTCTCTGGTTGCCAAGTTGGATGTGACAGCAGCAAGATCAGTTGCATTCAGTCCTGATGGTGAAATGATAGCCGTGGGTCTTAAGACTGGGGAGTTCCTGATCCTTTCAACCACTGGCCTCAAACTCTGGGGCAGGAAGAGAGACAGGGCAGGCGCTATCAATGACATCAGGTAGCTCAGTAGTCATACCTATCGATGACATGAGGTAGTACAGTAGTCTTATAGATAATGTATTCTTAGCAGATAAGATCAATGAAAATACTGTTGAGATAACCTCCATCAGGAGATTGAAAGACGTATATAGAACATAACGTAATCAGTGAAAAATATTTAACATAAGAACTGTGGAATGGATGGGTCACAAACTTAAATAAGATGTTAATGAACTGGAATTGTCTGATACATAAAAAAAAAAAAAAGTGTAATAGGCATTTGAAAAAAAAAAAATAGGGCAAAATCCTGGTACATTGTAGATCCTACAATCTGTAGGTTTGCTGGTAAAAAAGATAGAGATAAAGGTAAGAAAGAGACAATTTTTTAATCATTTATCTTATTTCCCTCTCTCTCTCTCTGACAGACATGCAATTAGCACGAAATGTCAGCAAGCCCTTTTACATGCCTAGAATTCAGCTCTCTGTTAGACATGAAAAATAATTTCTTTTCTTTTTTTTCCTTTTTTTTCATCTCAGATTCAGCCCTAACTCCAAAATTTTGGCTGTCGGCTCAGATGACAATTATGTGGATTTTTATGACTTGACCCAGGGTCCCAGCCTGAATCGAGCAGGTTTCTGTAAAGACATTCCGAGCTTCATCATCAGCTTGGATTTCTCCGCAGATAGTGTCTTTATTAAGGTAGGCAATTATTGCAATGTCTGTATCTCAGAACGACTGGATTTTGCCCATACTATCGTGAACAGTCTGAGAATTATAAGTAATGAGAAGTGAATAAGCATGATACCCACCATCCTCTAACATTTGACAGATGATTAAATCTTTGTTGGATGAAGCTTTCTCTTATATCCTTCACCACAGAATTTCACTTTACATTTTTTGGTATATGGCAAAAGTTACAGGTCATATTTTTTAAAATAAAAACATTTTATTCACTATTATCAGTTTTGATTGCAAATGTCATAAAGTGGTTCATTATTAAGCAGATTCTTGCTTATTTCATATTTGATTTGAAATATAGTTATTTATTTATGAGAATGATCTGGATGATCATGGTCATTTTGTTACATGGAATCTCTCAGGTGTGTACAGGAGCCTATGTGGATCAGGTCTACAATGTGCCAGCTGGAAGTCTGGTTGAGGATCAGGCAGTGACAGGCAAAATCACATGGGCAACATGGACTAGGTAAAATAGTGCTGATAATTTTGTTAAAGTTTGTTACCTTATTTTTTTTTTCAAAAGATTCACATGGCCAGCTCTTCCTACAGATGCAAAATGTCAGGACAGATTGATGAAGTCTAATTATTCCAAAGATCTGGCATTTGGTTTCTGGCACATGAAAATGATAGGATTTTAACTGATGAATGTTTGGAAAAGATGCTATTTTTGTTGAGCCCATAAATTTCCAAGATATTTTTTGTTACATGATTTTAGCCATTGACATTCACATGGCCCTGTTTCTTGCAAACATTTACAGAGGTGAAAAATAACATTCACATGGCCATGTTCTCTTTCAAACGTTTACAAAAGTGAAAAGTAATCTATGTTACTGTCAAATTCATTAATTCTAAGGTTTCATGGAAGCTGCTATTTTCTGTTGAGCATCTCAGTCTGAATACTGAAAGATGGTCAGAATTATTTGAGGCATATATTTTTCATGACACTGTGATTCTCTTTAAGAATGCAAGTTAACATATTATATAGCATGATATAGATTTGTGAAGTTAACAGGGATGTACCTCTTCAAGAGGAACTGGATATTGCGTGACAATCTAAACTCTGTTTCTCGCAACTTCAGTATTGTTGGCCAGGATGTCCGAGGAATATGGCCTCAAAACTCTGAGAATGCCGATGTGAATTGCTCTCACCTCTCTCATTTGGGCAATGCTCTGGCAACTGGAGATGACTTTGGACATGTCAAACTTTTCAACTTCCCATGCTCTGACAAATTTGTAAGTCTGCCAGTTGTTTGCCATATCATCATCTCATAAGATAATTGCCAAAATCATTTTTGGCCAGTTTGAGAAAAATGAAAAAAAATGTTTTATTTCGCCATATAATATCTCACACATTTTATTTCACATGGTGCAAGCCTTTGTTGAAGTTCAATGCTTTAAGAGCAATGTGGTAGAATAGTCAAAGTATAGTCTGTTATCTCCTGAATTCAGTTTGGCCTACAAATAACTTGGGAAATTTTCATATGAGGAAGACGATCAGAAGTTGAAATAAAACAACATTATTTGAATAGTTAGTGTTTCATTGCTGGAACTTCTGATGCATTATATTTGTTCAGTAATCTGCAATCTAATCAAATTCAGAAAGTTCTGACCCTTTCTAATCCTACCATCTCTTTCATATATTTCCCCTCCTTCAAAGTATTATAATAACTTGAAAGAAGACCATCTTTAAGTCAACATAAGATTTGAAACTTTGCTTGAAAGGAAATATTTAATGATACTTCACCTTGAACCCAGTAATGCATTATCACATGTTGAAGTTAGTTATTATTGCCTTTTCATTTCTATTACAGGCGGAGTTTAAAATGTTTGCTGGTCACTCAGCCCATGTGACCAACGTCCGTTTTATGTTTGACGACCGTCATCTGATCAGCACAGGGGGAGATGACTGTTGGTAAGTGTTGAAAGTAATAATGCAGATAAAATATCATTGGCATACAAGATATGGAAGTGATTTTTTGTTTTTTTTTTACCCTAGTTAATTCTCTGATGATAATGTGTTATTGTGTGTAAATCCTTTAAAGTTAGTCATAAATTCTGTTTTGCTTATAGCTCGCAGAAATTGATAAAATGCCGAACAGGACATAAAATTTCAAACATTATGATTGCCTATTGTGCATTCTATATACATGCATTAAACACAAAAAAAAAGTAAAATCAGTTTCTCTACTAGAACAAAAATGAACCAGTATATGTCACCTCCTTGCCTCTGTTTATATCATAATTAATTATTATGTACCACATTGCTTTCAGTGTAATAATTCAATGCTGATCAATTCACATCAGTCTGCTTATCAGTCCTTTCAACAGATCTGGGAACACAAACTATTATATCATGATTTTATCTACAACATAATAACTTGACCAGCATGGTAATTACTGATCAACTGGTCTATTTCACAGTGTCTTTGTATGGAAGTGCTTGTAATCTGAGCCAGCTTTGACTTGTACACGCTAAAGAATTGACGGCATCCACTCTCAATTTCACCATCTACAATAGCATGATCCACTAGGATATTCCTGAAGACAATTCTTTTGATGAGTCAAACAGATCAGGGCTTCCCATATTGTTGTAAAAGTTGCCAATTGGCTGGTGGCTCCTCAATTTAAGTCCTCTGTTATGAAATAGTAGGTAGTTTTAGAGAATTTTTTAATATATTTTTTATTACCATATCATATTCTTCATAATAAAACCATGAAATTTGGACCTTAACCATCACATACATGAATGTTTTACTGCTATTCCTTTTCCTGTTTTACATAAACATTGCAAAATGTTTATACTTATATAGTGTAGGAATATCTGTTTTGGCTGTATTGTTTGATTTACATTTCTGATCAACTGCGGTTAACTGCATAATCACATATCTTTGATCACCTGTTATAAAATGTTCATTGCTCAGCAAGCAACTTCGATTTTATTTGTGCTTGATCATGAGAGTTCTACAGCCACAGATGTGAAGGCCCCACTCTCCAATCCATTGTTTGCCTTTTACTCTCTACTCTGTGTTCAAGAACATTTCATTGTTGCTATTTCATTATCTGAACAATGCAAGATAACTAGAGGAGACTTGAGAACAATCTCTGCCATTTTTTTGTTTTCTTTGTTGTTTTTTTTTCATTCTGATTTTAGTCACTTTGTCCGTCCAGTGTGATAATTTTTCCAGTTTTTGTCACAGCAAAGTGTGATTTAAAAAAAAATATATTTACATGAACAACAATGTTAGAATCTTATTTACAATGAACTTACTGTAACTAGATGTGTATGTCTTAGCAGTAAAAGTGGAATACCCAACAAAATACTGTACATGTTTCTCTGAGCATTAGCAATGATTTTTTTCTGTCCTTATTAACTCCCAAATTTCTCAAAAGATGATGATTGAAAATGTTACATTTTACCCACTGACTTCAGTTTAATTTGATATTTTTTACAGTTTGCATGAATTTTGTGGCAATTTTACAGAATATGTGATACATAAGCAGAAATTTGACCAGAGAAATACCGGTATTTGAAAGATAACATTCTTTTTATACTGACATTGTACAGTCAGAACTTTCTCTCCAGGGAGTCTTTAACTCTTATTACTTGAAGTGACGACTCAGTCATTGTAAGGCCAGGGCATGATCTTCAAAATGATAACTCAGTTGTCATTGAGTTGATGTGCAGTTAGCCTCAAAAACTCCATGCTACTGGGCCGTAAATAGAATCATTTCAAAACAAAAAGCTCTACAATGGACAAAGAAATAAAACTAGTGGGAGGTGCTTGAAAAAGCAATAGATTTGTTGGGGGGGGGGGGGTATATACTGTATCAATATATACCCCAATTTAACAAATTTATGAAGGGAACTAATTCTGACAAAACCAGAAAATGAATTACTGGCAAGAAGAGTCAAGTCCATGGAATACTCATAGCCTTTACATCAACAATGTAAAATCAAACTGCATAATATGAAACAGTTGGCAGAAATACTGTGGCATACATGGAGAATATGTTTTTGTACTGTGATGATGTCATGCTTGTGAAGGGGAGATATTTTCTGATGTTATTTTTTTTTTACACTTTTAGTATGTTATACAGGTTATATTTACATTATTTGATGTCAGTTATGTTTATGGGTGAATATTAGTAGCGTATATTTCCAAAATAGCAGTTAGAAAAATTGTTTTCTGCTGGGCAGCATTTTATACACAGTGTCAGTGTCGCATATGGAGAAATATCAAAAATACTAAATCTCATAACAAATGCATTCCATTCACTTCATCAATGTAACAAATGCAGAGAGTACCAGTACTCTCATTCATATAGTGCCATTGAGTATGAGTGACATGAAGATCATTAAAATTACATTCCAGTACTGTTATCTTTAATTCAACCAAGCTCCCCAACTTACTGGGTTGTTACATGTATGTTGTGATAAGGACATTGTATCATTTGAAGACTTCATTCAGTGTAACCATTGAAGATCATTAAAATTACATTCCAGTACTGTTATCTTTAATCCAACCAAGCTCCCCAACTTACTGGGTTGTTACATGTATGTTGTGATAAGGACATTGTATCATTTGAAGACTTCACTCAGTGTAACCACTGAAGTAACCATTGAAAACTACCAGTATAAATAGTGTATATATATAGAGAATGGGGATAATTAGAACACCTCATTCAATATTCACACTCTGATGATGGTAGCTGGTTCTGGGGGAAAAACAAAAAAGATGAGTTTACCTGAAGTGTTGTTTTTCTTATAAACTTGATTTTGCTTGACATCAGAACATATTTTATGTGGATTTTTCCTACACTCATTCTCATGAGAAGTTGGATGGTAAGAATTTTGCAGCGGTTAATTCTGCCTTATTTGTGATATTTTATGTACCTAGATTTTTTAAAAATTCATATTTAGAGTATGTTATAATGCTGCTTTTTTTTTTTTTGTTTTTAAATTGAAGTTCAAGGTGGTTGAAGCAACTACTGTGCTCTCTTTCTTTCTTTTTTTTGAATGAACATTATTAAAAGTTATAGACTTAATTTTTCTTATTCTTATACAAAACATTTCATTTTGACAGCGATTCTTTATAATCACAGCCTTTAGATTTAGCAATCCACAATCGATTGTAGACAACTTTTACAGCTGTTATTATCTACATGAACAATCCTTAAGATCTATAACATTTTTCTATGAATATTTACTTTATTAAATAAAATATTCTTAAATTAAAATGTTTGTCTTCATTTCCTTCTTTCACTTTGCTTTCTACATGGACAGCATGAAAGATTAGACATCACTTTGAAAAGTGTGACTTTTGTATGGTCATGTGCGTACATCGGTCCTACTATGTAATTATTGTAATGTCTATTAAATGTTAATCAGTATGATGGATCACTATACAGTTGTTTTGCTAAGATACCTCTGACTTGTGGCATTTTGATAAAATTAATTTTTAAGTATTTTGAAGAAAAATTATCGTCCGGGCTGATGCATGCAATGCATTATTATCCCATACTGTAATCTGTCACAAAAGTAAAGTCCAAATACAAAAGTTGTTATCACTCTGAAATTATCTCAGTTTATATTGTGTCAGATATATGGTGCAAATTTGCTAAAAAATATACTAATAAGACATGAGTTCTTTGATGCATTATGAAACTCCAAATCTTAGTGGATAAACTTTAACAGACATAATTATGTATGTTTCCTTTGTGATTGGATTTTTGTGATTTATCAATGAAAAACAAACAGTAAGGGAAAGGGATGTAACATTAATGGATAAACTCATAGGAAGTTGAAATCAAGCAAATTTGCGAAATGTGTCTATAAACTTTTGAAATGCTATTTAATCACCTATCAATCCACTGCAGTAAATCTCCCCCTCTTTCTTCCCTTTAATCTCTCCTTCAATCCCATTCCATGTTTGCCACACTTTATGATAACATTTACAAAGTTCACATCAAATGATCAAACACATAAAGCTAGATATGTGCAATTAAACTGTATTATCCACACAACTCCGTGGTCATCAACATTATCCAACAAACAAAAACAAAAATGCATAGTAAGGAATGTCTTACATTCATTTGTACAATACAATGCCATTATTTTCATTTTTAGTCTCGGCTTATATTCTTCTGGTAATCACTTTTAATCAATTACCACTAGAATTCCATTTACCTTCATTCATACACAAGATATGAAAGGCAAGAGTAGGGAAATAACTAAGACTTTTAAATTCTGCCATTGCACTCCATAATACAAATGTATATAAAACAAAAATTAATTAAATTGTAAATTATCTCTCGATGATCACCGATTGTCTGAGACAGAAAAAACAGATAAACATATATTACATACATATTATATATGCATGCTTACATGGTAATATTGTCAGAGTCATTCCAATATAGTTACACAGGTATATCTTATACTCACAATTTAAACAGGGCGTAAAAGTAAAGACTTTTCTGTATTATCATAAAATATACAAAACAAAAATTTCTACTGATTCTTAACCTTCTTTTACCTCATCTTTACAGCATGTTTTAGCAATAACTTAGCACATATCTCAATTTCTTTCTAACAAATTTTATTGATCTGTTTTTATTATTATAGTTTTCAAAAACAAACACATCTACTAGCATTATAAACTGGTCACAATTTCTAAACTGTTTTCAGGACTGACCTTTAGGATAGTTTTCAAATATTGTACAAATCAACATGGCTAAATTATCATCAGATGACTGAGACTTCTGTAATATTCCAATTCATGTCCATCCATTCACAAACCTGTCACATCATTTCATGTCATAAGATTTTATTTGACTTATAGGTCATTTATTATATCCTGACTCCACTCTCACGCACACATTTTCCTCCATTCATTTACTCATACACTAATACACATCCAAATCCTCTCTTCCATACCATTTCAATTATGCCCAAACCTTACATTAATAATACTTTCACTTATATAGCCATTCATCACTAACACAGTCCTGTTCACTTCATCGCAACACCTGGCAATTCAATCACAGCAGATTCTTCAGGTATCCTGAATGAATACTATTTATCGACATAATGGTTCTTTGAGGACATGTCAGATATATTTCATAAAACAATACATTTACAATATAAAATCAAGAGGCACAAAATCACATTTAAAAGATTTCAGCAAAATATTGCAAAATCCATTATCACAAATAGCATCACTCTCAGATCTTTGATTGAATCAGTCTGTGCACATCAAACTCAAAGTAACAATCATCAAGATGACCAAAGCAATTCATTTAACAAAAAAAGGTGCATATGAAACCAGAGAACTTGGGGTGAATTTCCTTCACATTTCTTTTTGACTTAAATAGACTCAGTATCACAGTAGGTATAGCCGTACTTCAATGATCTTTCATCATACTTGGAAGAGAAAATCACGCATATCATTATACTTAAAATATAAAAATCAAGGGTGCTCTTAGATTTTTAACAGCTGTATTAAAAACTGTAGCGAATGAAAACCACACACTGATGTAAATTTCACACATTCATGACAAAAGGTGGCATCCATAATTCTCAGTTCGAATGTTATTTCTGAGCAGATGTTTTATGGTCTCTCTCTTCTTTCATCCTTTGAACTTCTTTTATCAAGTGGTCGAGAGGATCAACTGGCCTTGTGTAGATAACACCTGAGGTAAGTTGCTGTGAATAAAGTACAATAATCATAATCATAGAAGGCTGCCAGAAATGTTCTACATTTCCTGAAATGGTCTTAGAAAATTCATCAGTCTTTTTCCTTCATTTTGAAACAGTAACTTAAGAGACAACATTCTTTTAATGATTTTTTCCTTCAATAGAATTTAATAATCTATCAATCCAGATTTCTACTTCATAGATCTGTCTCAAATTATATTAACCATGATGAGGAATTTAATTGCCTAGGTGTATCATAAAAATGCTTAAGTGTCTGAACTCCTAGAATTCCATTTCATTTGGCTCCTATCTAATTAACATAATATGCATTCTCCTGGGCCTGATAGATAGATAGATAGATAGATAGATAGATAGATAGATAGATAGATAGATAGATAGAAAGATAGATAGATAGATAG